>CAUYQU010062481.1:0-113032 GCA_963574635.1 Cheracebus regulus | reverse complement strand
GGTCAATCACTTTAACCCGGCAGGCAGAGGTTTCCGTGACCCGAAATTGCGCCACTTGGCTCCAGCCCGGGCAACCGAGCAACAAACTTTAAAACAAAAAAAAAAAAAAAAAAAAAAAAACTTTTTTTTTTTTTTTTTAGTTAAACAATCACTTGGGGGTCTTTTTATGAACCACTAAGTGTTATTTCTTTGTTGAACAGTTTCCAAAATGGTGCCATTCTTATGACTTCCCACATGGAAAATGAGGCATCAATAGGAGGTAACTCTAGCAGAATGCTTGGCCCGCAGGAAGGAAGGATGGCTGTTCTTTTCTTTTTTTGTTATTCTTATTTCTCACGGCACCAGCAGCTTGTTTATAACAGTAAAAGAATATGGGGAAAAGGAGAAAATATCTCATTTTCTTTTTAAAAAAATTTTTTTTGTGATGGGGTCTCACTCTGTCACCCAGGCTGGAGTGCAGTGGCTTAATCTTGGCTCACTGCAGCCTCTACCTCCTGGGCTCAAGCAATCCTCCCACCTCAGCCTCCTGAGTAGCTGAGACTATAGGTGCACATCACCACCCCCAGCTAATTTTAAAATTTTTGTGGAGACAGTGTCTGACTATGTTGTCCAGGCTGGTCTTGAACTCCTGAGTTTGAATAATCCTTCTGCCACGGCTTCCCAAAATGCTGGGATTGCAGGTGTGAGCCTCTGTGCCCTGCTGTCCTCATGTTCCCATGCCCAAGGTTTTCATGCATCCTTTCCGTCATTGTGCATTTGAAGCTAGAGTATTTGCATTTTTTAATATTTGCTGGATTCAGTTTTACATTCCAAGGTTAGTCTCTCTGCCCCTGAGATTAGGGAAATGCCCCTTATTCCTTGCTGTTTTCTTTTTATCTTGACCAGAGCCTGCATGAAAAGATGCTCACCAAATGGCAATTGAGCGTGTAAACAACTGCATGAATGCATGAGATAAATCTGGAGGAATGTTTGAGACCAGAAGAACGTGTGATGACAGCTTGTATGGGAATAGGCTTTGTGATGGGAAGCATCTCTGTTGTTCTGAATGATCTGGGGAGTGGGGTGTGTGCTCTGCAGGCTGTTTTAGGACTAAGCTTAAGAAATCATTTTAAAGTCAATCTTGTAATAATCACTCTTGAGAATAATTAATTAGCATGGAGTTTGTGGCTGGGAAGCTCAGATGTCTCAACAGCAACTCTCGTAGGGGGTCAATCTTTGTTACTTTGTTTGTTACATTAAAAAGTCATGAAGCAGGTGGCCCATGGAGCTGGGTCAGCTGTGTGCCCATGTAAGTTCTCTGTTTTCATATCTCTCTTGCCTTTCACGAACCATGAGAAGTAGCTTGTGGACACCCCGGTGTGGCCTCCTGTGGGTGCTCATTACTGCCATTGTGTGACTGAGGCACCCCTGAACTTCCTTCCCTGAACTTGGAAGCCTTCCTCTTTGAGAAGTAGTTAAAAAGAAATCCTGGGTGTGGCACAGTGGCTCTAGCCTGTAATCCCAGTTTTTTGGGAGGCTGAGGCAAGACAATCCCTTAAGTCCAGGAGTTTGAGACCTTCCTTAGCAATGCAGGAAGACCCCATCTCTACAAAATAAATAAAAATTAAATAAATAAAATTAGCTGAATGTGGTGGCACACACCTGTAGGCCCAGCTGGCAGCTGAGGTGGAAGGATCCCTTGAGTCCAGGATCAGGAAGTTACAGTGAGCTATAATTGTTTCATTGCATGCCAGCCTGGATGACAGAGCTAGACCCTGTCTCCTCTCATCTCCCCTCAAAATCCTGGTATAGTTTGCGTTTACTGTCATCATCATGTAAATAATATTAAATTATTAATGTTTTTGACATCTGTCTTCTCTTTTCCACCTTTCTTTCTTTCTGAGAGAGTTGAGACAGTAGCGTACATTTCTTGGCCCCACCACTGGTTTAATGGGGAAAGTGACAGCCAGTTGTTTCTTTGGGTAACTGATCTCTCCTGAGTGTCGGCTGCCAAGGTGACCCTGGGAGGTCCCAGGTGGGACTCACCTAAGACCACTACTCATGTTGTCTATGCATGTTTGGGTGCCCCTTTGAGGTAAAGGGAAGACAAACAAAGCAAACGTCTTGGCATTCAGAAATCAGGATGTCCTAGAAATTATCCTATATGGTGTTACTGGTGGAAAGTATCCGAGTTATCATCAGTGAATCCATAAGGGTCTGTAGCAACCTCAATTTTTGCCTGCTCAAAAGAAAGAATTTTGGCTAAGGGGCATAAGGCAGAAAAAGAGACAGAGGCAAGTTTTAGAGCAGGAGTGGAAGTTTATTTAAAAAGGCTTTAGAGCAGGAAAGAAAGGAGTATGCTTAGAATAGACCAAAGTGGGCACATGAAGGTCAAATGCGGTGTTTTACCTTGGTCCCAGGACTTTATAGGCTGGCCTGCTTCCCGTGTCTTGTGCCCCTTTCCCATGATTCTTCCCTTAGGGTGGGCTGCCCGCATGCATAGTGCCCTCCTTTTGCTTGAGAAGTGAGCACATGTACGTATTTACGAAGTTGTATGCATGCCTGTCTGAGGGTTTCTCTTGTCTGATATGCCCCCAGAAGGTCATACTCTGCCATTCTGTCTTTTAATTCACATGCCCAAGAAGGTGTGTCTCCCTGAAGCCTGCATTCAATTAATAGTGCAATAGACACGGACCATCAGGAAATGGCTGCCTCCTGGCACCGGTTGCCAGTGTATCACTTTCAGAGAGGCAGTGTGATGATCGCTGAACTGTCACCCAACATTCCTAGTGGGTGCAGAAAGCCCTCTCCCGCCCTGCTCATGCCTAACTACCTGTAACAGTGGCATTATTTGGTTTTTGTTATTTCTGTCATTTTTGACAGAAGTCTTTCAGGTGCCTGAAAGAATAAAGATACAAGGGGAGTAGTTTTCCTCATTCTCTAAAGAATGAGGCTCCTCAGATAGTTTCTGAAATGCTTCTGTAACCCACAAGTGGGTTCATTATTCCATGCCCAGATAGAGTTGATTTACCAAGACAGAGGAATTGCCATAGAGAAAGAGTTTAATTCATGCAGAGCTGGCTGAACAGGAGACCAGAGTTTTATTACTACCCAAATCAGCCTCCTGGAAAATTTGGAGGCTAGGGTTCTTAAAAGATATTTTTTGGGGAAGGGGGTGGCTAGGGAACGGGTGCTGCTAATTTGTTGGAGGTGCAATTACAGGGGTGTAGAAAATGGCCCTCCTGCCGCTGAGTCCACTTCTGGGTGGGGCCAGATAACAGTCGGCAGGTCAGGTAGAGCTGTCATTTGTCAGAAATGCAAAGCCTAAAAGACATCTCAAAAGGCCAATCTTAGATTCAACAATGGTGATGTCATCTCTAGGAGTAATTGAGGAAGTTGCAAATCTTGTGTTCCCCAGAGTAATCTTTCAAGTCTACACCTTGGCGGAATTCAAGCTGCTTTCATCCTCCCAACCTGGTGGTCTTTCATTAATTTTACAAAGGTGGTTTAGTTTTGGGCTATTATCATTTATACCATAAACTTTACTTTCTCCTAAAGTTAGTTTGGTCCAAGCCCAAGAATAGCCTAGGGCAGTTAGGAGGTTAAAGGCAAAGTGGGGGTTGGTTAGATTAGATCTCTTTCACTGCCATATTTCTCTCACTGTTAAAACTTCTGCAAAGGCAGTTTTACTTCCTGTCCCTGGGGCCCCTCCCTGCATGTCCTCCTTGCTGCCCCCAGCCTGCAGAAGAAGGGTGACCATTCCTCAGAAAGCCACACACTTTGCCTAGGTCCAGTGGTCCCCTCTGAGTCACCAACTCTGTGGGCAAGGCCACCTACACGCTGGCAGCATCTTCCAGGAGAGCAGAGGCTGTGGCCGATGTGTTGGGGTCTACTCTGAGCCTTACGTCCATGCAACTGACTCATCTTTGCAGCAATTTTAATGTGTAGGTCTCATTATTCTCCCCATTACAGGTGAGGGAAGGGAATGCTCAGCGGAATATTAAATAACAGTCCAGGCTTGGCTCACACCAACAGGTGGCCCAGCTCAGGTTTTCTGACCGCTTGGTGCTGCCCCTGCAGCCGTGGCTGACTCTGAGTGCCGGGAATGTGGAGTGAGTAAGCTGCTGGGAAAGATGTCCTGTGATGATGGCTCCTCTTGCTTGGAAAAGTAACCTTTGAATGCTGATTTTTATGCACCCACATTTTCAGAGAGATTTAAGCTTATGTCTGGTGCAACTAACTCAAATGTTTAGGGAGATTTATGGAGATTCCAAATGGAAGTTTTTGCTGTTCGAAGTGGTTGTAAATAATGCGAGGGGCAACTGAAAATTGCAAGCTGCTTTTATGTTCATTTGCTTACAAGTCAAAAGCAAATGGTTTGCCTTTGATTTATTAAAATGTACTCACTGGTTTGAGATGAAGCATGGAAAACATCATCCTCAGGGAGTTATTTCCTAAAAAGAAAGAAAAGATAGCTGTGGGAAAATAATGGAGCTGTTTTTATCAAGTATCTGGTTTCTAATCTTTCTAGCTCTGAAAACTGTGTTGACTAAGTAGGAAAATTTTATTTTGAATAAGGCTGTTGGGATGGTCTTTAGAGGGCATCTGATACCCTAACATTGACTCATTTATATCTACCTTTACTGCCACAGATAAATATCATGTCTACATAGTTCAAGTTGATCCTTTCCACAGTCAGCTGGATGAACTAATTGTGCAATTCTGTCCTATAATACTTCCCTCCCCTCCCCTCTTCTTCTCTTTTTTTCTTTTCTTTTTTGGCCTTGAGACAGGGTCTTGCTCTGTCGCTCAGGCTGACTGCAGTGATGCAATCTTGGCTCACTGTAACCTCTACCTCCTGGGTTCAAGTGATTCTCATGGCCTCAGCCTCCTATGTAGCTGGAATTACAGGCATGTGCACCACCACGCCCGGATACTTTTTTTTTTCTTTGGTAGAGATGGGGTTTCAGCATGTTGGCCAAACTCCTGACTTTGGTAGAGATGGGGTTTCAGCATGTTGGTCTCAAACTCCTGACTTCAGGGGATCTGCCCACCTCAGCCTCCCAAAGTGTTGAGATTACAGGAGTGAGCCACTGTGCCTGGCCTTCCCTTATTTTCATCTATGCCTGAATATTCTTTTCTTTGGTACTGATGGTGATTCTGTAGGAAGTCACTCACAAACTCAGTGCTATTACCTATGCTGGGCTATTTGCAATCTCACAGCATTCACTACGGCTTATATTTGCAGTGAACTTTGTTGTTTTTATAAGACATTGCTATTTTTTTAAAAATGTTTTTTAAAGGCAGGCTTTTATTTGGGACTTAGAACAACATATATTTTTTAAAATCTTACCTTATTAAGAAAGCATGTGAAGGAAGAAAAAATTGCATTTACCTTAGCATTTTATGTCTTTAATTTACCTGAAAATATAATACATAAAAAGTAGTTTTCTATGAAGGACAGATGAGAATTATATGCCAAGAGGCTACTTTTCGATTGGCGAAGCTGTCAACTGGGCAGCTTTTTGTAGACTGACCTGGGAGGTGATGGCTGTTGAGAGCTGGTTTTGGGGAGAAAACTCTGGAGTGCTGGGTCCCAGGCAGGGACAGCCTCCTTTCCTTCTTAGCTGACCACCTCTGGGCTTGTGGCCCTGGACTTGGGCCTTCTTTGGGAGCTTGTGGCGAAACAGAGCTCTTCTGCTGTCAGCTTGGCCCTCCTCACCTGAAGGAAATACTTCTCATGCTTCCTGTGATGGCAGGGGCAGCAATTCCGGCCAGGCCACATCAGCAGAAATGAAGCTCTGTGACCACAGTATGGGACAAGACCTGGGTCTGAGAGTGGCCTTGGTTTCCTGGAGGGCGGCTGCTTGCCCCTCATGGGACCTTGGTGCTAACTCTGGGCTCAGCCACTTGGACCCCTCATGTTGCCATGAACAGGAGTCCCTGAGGCCCAGCACTCCAAAGCCTTCCATGTTTGCACGAAGACATAAAACAAACATGGACTCCACCCAGGTGCCTGGTCCAGGTGCACATCGGACACTGAGAACACCTACAGGGAAGAGGACTGTCTCACCTGCGTGGTCACTGCAGAACCGCCCGAGCACACGGCCATGCGGTCAGGGACTCAGCATGTCACTGACAAACCGGACGAGCGGAGGAAGCTGATTTCCTAGTGTCCAGGGCTTCCCCGTGCTGGAAGGAGGGCGGAACTTCCCCAGAGGAGGTGACTCAGGTCCCTCAATCCAGGCATTTGTGATTCCTCACTTTTACTCAAAACCAGGGAGCCAAATTTTCCACAACACGTGAAATTTACACGATTAAAAATACATGATTCATGCATTTATCTGCTTCTATACAACCAAGTGTGGGAAGTTTTGTTGCCAGGGTGGAAAATATCTTGTAGGAGAGGCATGTGGGAGCAGCCTGGAGGTTTGCTGAGGTCCGGTCATCAGCCTCTCAGGGTCCCCGCGTCTCCAGGCTGAGCATCTGGCCTCTGCGACTCTTGTGAGGGCGAAACCCTGTTCTAAGAGAGTAGAAGAGAAGTTTGGTGCCAGGAGGATGGAAACACTGCCATGCCCTGTTTCTCAGTATGAATTGTAACTAAAATGAAGCAATCTTGCCTTTCTAACATTTTTCTAGTGGGTGGACTATAAGTAGGGTTTTTATTTATTTTTTGGGTAATGTTTAACCGAAATCTTCTCTTGTTCAGTTTGTTTATATGAAAATTTAGCTGCTTGAATAAGGGACTGGGTATGAACTACCAGCATAATGAGAGATTTTTTTTCTTAAAACAAGTAAGTTTCATGATGGCTATTTCTGGCCTGGGGCAGGACAAGGTTGTAGGTGCTGATAATACAGTCACCTGACACTTCCTGCCTCCATCTGCTGTAACAATAGAGAGATGCATAGGTGGTTAAATATTGTGGGGTTTTTGGTTGTTTGGGTTTTTCTTGCAAAGATTACAGTACTTTGGTGGAGATAGATATGGAAACACAGATTCCATGCAAGGTGTTGCAGGCTACAGTGGAGGTTGTGTGGGTGCAGTGGCCATGGTGAGGGGTCTCAGCTCAGGGGCCAGGCCAGGCAGGGCACCAGCAGGCAGGACAGGCCAGGGAAGCATCAGAGAGCTTGGCAAACGTCTGGCTTATCTTCCGGTCACTGCCCCCAGTCATGCCTCATGAGGACCCCAGCAGTCAGATACTCCTAGTGTAGAAGCTTCCCTCTTAATCACCAAATGCTCATGGAAGGTATGTGTAGTCAGTGTTGGAAGCATGAAGCTGACACCTGGAACTCAGAGGCTGGTGTCCTATGTGGCCTTCACCTTTGTAGCTGGGCCCTGAAGAGAGACGGACAGCAGGAAGGAGAGCCTTTTACCATTAGACATGGCATGGAAGGCCTCGGGGTAGGAGGGAAGAATGGACTCCAGCCTTTCTTTAGGGCTCCTGAGCATGGGCAGAAAGTAGCAGGTGCAGTGAGTGGCACCGGGCCTGGGTCACGTGACCCTGCCGCAGGTGCATTGCTAGTGACAGAGCACATGCCTGCTGGTGTGCCAGGCCTCTGCTTTCTACTGCTCACCAGTGGCAACCTTGATGGCTGGTGGCCTGGCATTGCCTGCTGATGGGTTCAGTGGACAGCCACAAAGGCCTTTCGGGTGTGGGATGCTCAAGCTGAGAGGCTGATTGTATCTAGGTGTCCCTGGTGCCTGGTGCACTGGTGGGGAGCCCTCAGACCTGCGGGTGCAGCGCCATGCTGAGAATCCCTGGCTGTGAGCAGTGGACCGATTCTCTCCCAGAGCCCCAGGCCCAGTCAGGATGTGTTTCTCCCTAAATTCCCTCCTCAGCAGGGGCTGAGAATGCTTCTGGAAAGTCTAAGCCAGGTGTTCTTTTGCAGGTACGTTCAGTTCCTCAGTGGGCTCCTGTCTGGATCAGTGAAAATGAATGCCTCTCCCCTGTTCTTGCATTTTGTCATCCTCCATGGCACCCCTAACTTTGACACAGGTGGAGGTGAGTGTCCCTGCAATTGGCTTGCCCAGACTTGGGGTTGGTCCAGGGCCCCTCACTTTAGATAAGCCTCTGCTTTCCTCCCAAGAGGGCCCAGGAGCTGCTCCTCCTCCTTCCTGGTGATTGACTGTGCCCCTCTTCTATGGACAGAGTGCCATGTGTATATGGTTGGGCCAAATTACTTAATCAGGGGAGAGACAAGGTGGCTGGTGAGGGGCATCAGAAATACCCCTGTGTGTATGTACAGTGACTCGGCAGACAAGCACTGCTCTGGGCCACAGCTCCGATGGGTCAGCTGTGCAGTTGGCCTTGAGGTCACAGCCATGAAAGAAGCCCAGCAAGAGAGGCATGAATGTGACCCAGTCTCCCTCTGACGCATCCCATGAGCCCATCTCCTCCTTTAAAAATGAACCCACAGGAAAGCACACAGCACGTAGCTGGGGTTGAGGACCCTGAGCCCTCCTTCTTGTCCCACTTAGTTGAACATAGCACACAACTGGGGATCGGGGCCCTGTCTCCTCATCCCCAGTCCCCTGCAGCTGCACAGAGCATATGGCTGAGGGTCAGCAGGATTCCGTCCCTCCTCCCTAGTCCCATGCAGGAGCACACGGCACATGGCTGAGAGGCAGGGGCCTGTCGTCTTCTTTGCAGCCCAGTGCAGGTACACACACACATGGCCAGGGCTCAGGACACTGCCTGTCCTCGCCAGTCCCATGCAGGGGCTTGCTGACAGTTTTCTTCTGTCTCTGAAGTATATCTGTGCCTTCAGGTCCCCCTGGTCATCATGGCCAGAGTGACCTTGCCAAGCTGCTAGTTGGTTTTGAAGCAGCCTGGCTCAACAACTCAGGAGCCTTTGGCACCCTTTGGATAAAGGTCAAACTCTGTTGTTCCGCAGACTTTTAGGACTGGGTTTGGCCTTTTCCTGCAGCAACGCTGTGGCTCCATGCACTGCCTTCCCAAACCTCAAAGGCCGCAGGTGCGGTCTCCTGGTCTCCTTGTCCCTTTCTTTCTGTCAAATTCCGGATTGTTCTGTCCTGGTCATGCCTCTACAGACGGTTGTGCCTCTCTTTCAGTGTGCCGGCCCTTTCTGAAGCTCTACCAAGCCATGCAGCCCGTGTACACCTCCGGGATCTAGTGAGTGCTGCTGCTGCTTCTGCTGTGGGATCTGGATGGCCCAGGGAATTGCAGCCGAGCCTCAGCTGCCTGTCCCACAGGAAGAGGGTGGGAGGGTTCAGGTCGGAGAATGCCAAGGAGCTAAAGAAGAGTCCAGAGGGGAAAACCCTGGGGTGGCCCGTGCTCTGGTATCACTCCTCGGCCCTCCCTCCTGCTTCGGCCCTCCCTCCTGTCTTTGGGCTGTCACGCCAATTGGCCCCATTAAGGAACATGTGGGTGGAGTCTTGAGGGGAGAGAGGATCATTTGCTTTTTGGTGTATGATGGCCCCTCGGTTTTCAAGGGGGATTGATTCCAGGACCCCCTTTGATTACCCAAATCTGTGATGTTCAAGTGTGTTTTTTCAAACAGCATTGTCTCGAACCCCTGACCTCAAGTGATCCACCCACCTCGGCCTCCCAACGTGCTGGGATTACAGGTGTGAGCCACCACACCCTGGCCATTGTAGTGAAACCTCGTCTCTACTAAAAATACAAACATTAGCCAAGTGTGGTGGCGTGTGCCCCTAATCCCAGCTTCTCGAGGTGGAAGCAGGAGAATCGCTTGAACCCGGGAGGCAGGAGTTGCTGAGATCACGACACTGCGCTCCAGCCTGGGTGACAGAGCGAGAGTCAACAAAACAAAACAAAACAAAAAAAATGGCACTGCATTTTCACATAACCCATAAACATCTTCTCGTATACTTTAAATTACATCTAGAGTACATATAATACCTAATTCAATGTAAAGGCTGTGAAAATAGTTGTTACAATGAATTGTTTTTTAATTTCTGTTTTTTCATGGTTGCATTTTAATTTTTTATTTATTTCCCACAGTATTTTCTATCCCCAGTCAGTTGAGTCCATGAATGTGGAACCTGAGGATAGGGAGGGTTTACTGTGAGCATACTGGAGAGAGTCCTATGATAGGGTCTCACCACTTGGTTTCTCTTTCTCCTTTCCATTTTGCTTTTTATTTTTATTTATTTTTTTGAAATGGAGTCTCGCTCTCTTGGCCAGGCTGGAGTGCAATGGTGCGATCTTGGCTCACTGCGACCTCCACTTCCTGGATTCAAGTGATTCTCCCCCCTCAGCCTCCTGGGTAGCTAGGATTACAGGTGCCCACCATCATGCCCAGCTAATGTCTGGATTTTTGTAGAGATGGGGTTTCACTATGTTGGCCAGGCTGGTCTCAAAACTCCTGACCTCAAGTGATCCTCCTGCCTCGGCCCCCCAAGTGCTGGGATTACAGGTGTGAGTCACAGTACCCGGCCTCTTTTGCATTTTAAACAGAAGGTAGCCACACATCTCCAAAATCTGTACATATTTCTAAGTTTTCTTTTTTTTGTTTGTTTTTTTTAATGTGGACAGGCATTTTATGAAAAGTAAATAAAGGTAACAAATATTCTCACTACTCAAAGAGCTGTTGTCACATTTCTGGGTTTGCTCCGGGCCCTGTGTGCACTGACATTAACTTTGGAATTGCATCTGCAGTTTGTGGTTGTGCACACCCTGGGCCCTTTCCTCTAAGGCTGCATGGTCTTCTCCATGCTCAGGCCCCTGGGGTTGGACCTTAGTCACTTCAAATTAGTCACTGACCCTGATGATGCTTTGAGTACCCTCCTTGGCCTAGGAGCTTTCTTTAGCTTTTTAGATTCACTTAAATTCTCAGGAATTAGATTCTGGGCTGATGGGGCGTTCTGTGTAATTTCTGAGTTTTTGGTTGTAGAGTTACTTTTCCCTACATGTGTTCTTCCCGCGAAATCATGATGTTACATAATGATCTGCTTTCTTCTTCATCCCAAAGCAACGTTGGCCCAGAAAACCCCAGCAGGATCTGCATTGTCATCGAGCCGGCCCAGCTTCTGAAGGGGGATGTCATGGTGAGTGCCCACTGTTGCCGCAGCCGTGGCCGTGTCCCCGCTCTCCCAGTGGTGATGACTTAAAAGGAAAAACTGATTCTATGCTAAAACAGTAACCCCCAAAAATGCCCTGTAGGAAGAATGAGCCTTTGCCTTAACACTGGGGTCCCCAATCCCTGGGCTGTGGGCCTTATTGGTCCGTGGCCTGTTAGGAACTGGGCCTAGTGAGGGAGCATGACTGCCTGAGCTCTGCCTCCTGTCAGATCATCAGTGGCATGAAATTCTCATAGGAGTGTGAACCCTATTGTGAGCTGCGTGTTTGAGCCAACTAGGTTACACACTCCTTAGGAGAATGACGATCTGAGGTGGAAAAGTTTCATCCTGAAACCGTCCTCCACCAGTCTGTGGAAAAATTGTCTTCTATGAAACTGGTCCCTCGTGCCAAAAAGATTGGTGACCACTGCCTTAAAGCATTTTGTTAACTTTCTGAATAAAACTATTTTAATGAAAGGGACAGAACGAATCTTCGTTCTTGATTCTCTTTCATTCTAGAGCCCGTTGAGATTTCTAACCTGGAAATTAATGTCCTAACTCGGCCACTCGCTTCTGAGGATCCCTGTGTTTTGACTATAACTTGCATTCTTTCACATGATCACAGGCCTCCCAGAGTGTGATTGCAGAAACAGAATATTTATGTATCGTTAATAGCCAAAGTGTGAAATACAGCTGGTGTGATTACAGCTTGATTAACGATCAAAACAACTATTTCTCCAGATAATCTTTCTGTTTTTTGAGGGTCTCGCTCTGTTGCCAGGCTGGAGTGCAGTGGTGCAGTCTCGGCTCACTGCAATCTCTGCCTCCCGGTTCAAGAGATTCTCCTGCCTCAGCCTCTCAAGTAGCTGGGACTACAGGCACGCACCACCACAGCCAGCTAATTTTTGTATTTTTTAGTACAGATAGTGTTTCAGCATGTTGACCAGGATGGTCTTTATCTCTTGACCTCGTGATCTGCCTTCCTTGTCCTCCCAAAGTTCTGGGATTACAGGTGTGAGCCACCGCGCCCGGCCTCTCCAGATAATTTCGACTCTTGAGTGTGTAGGTTTTGGAGGAGATTAGCCATTACATTTTTGCCTTTTATTTTTCTTGAATACAAAACATTCACACATTTAAAATAATTTTAAGAAAGTTTTTCTTATCTGAAATAAGGTAAGCTTTTAAGGCATAAGTATGACTTTCAGCATGCATAGAATCATAGAATGTAAAGATTTCATGGCCTTGGAAGATCCACTTCTCTATAAGGCAATAAGGTGAATAGAGAGTTAGCTTTTCCTTGTATTATAAATGTTCTATACAAAGTTTTTCAGGATTCTCATTAATTTTCCTGTAACCCCTGGATTTTAAAACCTTTGCTTAGTAGGTGGTAAACTCCCTGCCTTGCTGGTTCTCAATTCTTACAAAAATCATATCAGCAAGGACTGTGAAGGTGGAGACCCTCTAGACCTATCCATGCCTTTAGGGTCCCTCTGGGGCCTCCGGATCTGTCCTCCTTCACATGCTCACTACCTGGCTAAGGGGTTCTGCAGGCCTGGAAGGCAGGCCTGGACCAACAGCTGGGCTCAGCCTTTTTCAAGGTATTGAGCTAAGCACTTTATAATCATTTTGCCTTCTGTTTCATTAGTGAGAAAGCTGAAGTGTGGGGTATGCCATATGGTTTTTTTTTTTTTTTTTTTTTTTGAGATGGAGCCTTGCTCTGTTGCCCAGGCTGGAATGTAGTGCACAATCTTGGCTCACTGCAACCTCCACCTCCTGGGTTCAAGTGATTCTCCTGCCTCAGCCTCCTGAGTAGCTGGGATTACAGGCAGGTGCCACCATGCCCGGCTAATTTTTTTGAATTTTTAGTAGAGACGGGATTTACCATGTTGGCCAGGTTAGTCTCGATCTCCTGACCTTGTGATCCACCCACCTGGGCCTCCCAAAGCGCTAGGATTACAGGCATGAGCCACTGCACCCAGCCTATCATACGTTTTTATAGGCCTCTTTCCTCAGCTCTCTATTCTGCTGTCCTAAGAAGGAGGTCCTGGGCTGGAAGTCTGTCCTCAGCAGTGCTGTGCCACGGTAGTGGCGCAGTGGCCCTGTGTTTGGGAGTGAGAGGGAGGACTCGGGGGGAGAGAGGCATCTGCTCTGGTGTTCCTTCATATCCTCTGCCCCAGAAGGCAGCCCTGGGCTTGTTTCCTAGGGGACTGCACCCCGGAGGCTCCTTCTCCCGGGACACTTCCTGGGCTCGTTGGACAAAGGGCCTGAGCCTTCAACCAGCACTGGCTGTGTGAAGCACTTTACTCCTCCAGCCACACTGGAATTGGGTCCAGTGTTCCAGCGTTAAAGAGGAGGCTAAGAGAGGCTGGGGCGATGCTGTGGGATTTGCACCTGCCCTCCTCTTATTTGCATAGTGTTCTACCTGCCCTGGGAGATGGCATCTCAAGGATGGGTGCTCCCAGAATCAGGCCTTCAGCGATGAGTTGTTATGGCCCAGTTCCTTTAAGGTGACTCATGGGAGGCAGCTGAACAACTCAGTCATGGAGGGCGACTCTCCGGCTAACATGTAGCTTTTTTCACTCACCATGGGAGGGCCCTTTCCCCTGGGCTGTTTATGCGCTGGTAGCTGCAGGGTCTTCCTGCAGCCAGGTGTGTAGGGGAGTCCCCTGGGCACTGCCTGGCTCCTCTGCTCTCTTCCCAGCCGCCTTCTCCTCCACCTGCTTCCTCCTTCCTTCTCTTCTCCCCTCTCTTCTCTCCCACCCCGCCTTTATTCTCTCTCCTCTTCTTGCTCTTCTTCCTTTTCCTCCTCTCTGCTCCCTCCCTCCTTCCCCCTCATAATGTTCTGCGGCCCCTCCTTCCTATCGTCATTCATCCAGTAATCTTTTTTTGAATGTGTTGTGCTTTTTGAGTCCTTGTGCTTGGCTCTAGGCCCACGAGTGCAGTTTTTGCCTTGGAGGATCCTGGTGGGGACATGGGCTTTCTGACAGGAGAGAACCTGCGGATACTGTGTAGCCCTTGATGAGACGGGGAGGAAGAGGTCGCAGGAGGACTCAGAGGGACGTGACCTGTGAGTTGGCCCCAGACTGGAAGGGGTGTTACTATACAAACAGGGGGTGCAGCATCCCAGGCTCGAGGCACCCACGAGGCAGATGCTGTTGTTAGGATGTCTGTCTTATGAGGAAAGTCATTGTCTAGGAAGGTTGAAGCTGGATTTTGTAGGGCTTACATATTTGCATATTTTGTTTTGGTAAATGTAGACCTCTGCCCAGTGAAGACTATACTTAGGGTTTGTGAGGATTAAGTGTGCTCGGCCACCTAAGTCTCCCAGGACAGCGCCTGGCAGGGGATGAAATGCATCAGTGTGACCCTGAGGCATGGCCAGGTCACCGTCCTCTGTGAGACCGGACTCTGGCTTAGTCTTTGAGGCAGCCACTGCCTCTTCCCTCTGGAAGAACTCCCGGCACCCCACCCACCCTACAGGCCCTCTCCCCACGGTGCTGCATCCCAGCCTGTCCCACCCTGTAGTGGGCACCGCAGCCCCAGCGTGTGGTCTGGGGAGATATCACATGCACCCCTGTTGCAGCAGCTGAAATGTGGCTTTGAGCAGGCGGCATGGGCAGGACTTGGAGGGGGTATGGTGGAGGTGGCAGTTTGGCCCTTGATAACTGAGACAGGCCTAGGAACAGGGTGGGGCAGGGCGGAGAGGGGCCGTGAGTGGGTGGAGGAGGTGGTGGCATCTTTTCCTCAGCATCCCACCTGCATCCTTTGGGAGTCTTCCCCAGCAGCCTCCAGGTCACCTTAGACTGGCGTTCTCCAGCCTTCCATCTCCTCTGGGTCTTCTGCCCCTCGCTGACTCTAACCTGCTTGGCATTCAGACTGTGTGTCCCTCAGTCCACTGGAACTCGCTGGCCGCCTCATGCTGCCCCAGCCAATCCTGCCGTTCTGGCTCCGAGTCCCGATCTAGTACTGCCCAACCACCTCGGCCCTGACCTCTCAACTCAGGCTTCACCCTAGACAGACCCCTGCTCCCCATTTCATCAGCTGTGCAGATTTGACACAGAGTCCTGCCTCCAGTCACCGTGATCGTGGCCCTACAAAGGCCCCTCCTTCCCTAGAACACCACTGCCTGTCCTCTGAGCTGCTCACCATGCAGTGCAGCCTGCAGCTTTCCCTCTGGCCACAGTTTCCCTGCTGGGGAGGAGGTCCAAGTGCCTGTGCCTGACATAGGAGTTCCTAATCCTCCTGCCCCCGTCATTCATCCTCAGGGACCCTGCGCTGTTGGTCACACTCCGCATCACTCTCTTATGTCTCTCCTGTCTCGCTAATGTCGCCCACCCATGTCAGAGGTCCGGCTCTGAGCTTGAGATGCCTGGGCATGTGCTGCACCCTTCCTGAAGCTGGGCTCCATGTTCTGGAATCCACACCCCGTCTGCACCTCCAGGGGTGGCAGTTCTCTCTAGCCGTAGCCTCCAAAGTCTGTCATCGTGCTCCTCAGAAGGGGGCTGATGCTCAGTAGGCCTCAGAAACTTACAAGGAGTGGCAGTGGCTCGCGACTGCTGAGGGCCCTCAGGGGCCTGCTGCGTCATCTTCGTCATCACCTTACAGACAGAGAATCAATGGCTGATGCCACATCCCTAGTGAGTCAGCTGAGCCAGAGTCTCTGAAAACCACTAAGACAGTGAGCCACGTGTCCGCTGCCGGCTCCTATGTGATTGAGGAGGGCTGACTGGAGGAGGCACGTCGTGGGCATGACGCTGTGATGAAGTCTGTCATGTTCTGGTGCATCTGCATCCAAGCGGAAGCCAAACGTCCCTGAAGAATGTGGGAGTGCGAAAGTTCTGGAATTCAGGCATCAGGTTTAGCTGGGAGTCTCTTGAGGTCAATGTTTTGTGCTGTGGGGGCATCAAACATTCCATGTTTTATGAGTCCATGAGTTAAGAAATGCTGTTAGGTAGGAGATTCTGGATCTTTTCACAGGAGATAGTTTGATAAAATAATTTCCTTCCTGTACCTTTGCTCATTCCTCACATGGACTTTTTCTAGGATTGTATTACGATTTGATTTATGCTTCCTGTGTTTACGATCCCTTTTTTGTACACTCTGTGCTTATTTTTGCTTATGTTTTCAGATGGGTGGAGGAAGATGTGAGTGATGGCTGAAAAGTGTACTTTTCCATCACAGAGGGTCCGTTTGCCCTGCCATGTTCATAGACGTGACTAGCTAAGAGGTTTTGTTTGGTTATCTATCTCTGCGAAGCCTAACATACTTTTCACCTGTTGTAGTTTGCCAGGGCTGCCATCACAAAGCATGACAGAGTGGGCCTTGGTCTCAGCTTGAACAACAGAGATGATTCTCCCATAGTCCTGAAGGCTGGGAGCCTGAGAGCCAGGTGTGGGCAGGGTGGTTTCTCCTGAGGGCTTTCCTTGGTTTGGAGGTGGCTGTCCTCCCTGTGTCCTCACCTGGGCTTCCCTCTGTGTGTTTGTGTCCTCAACTCTTCTCACAAGGGCACAAGTTATATCAATCATTCGGGCCCAGCATAATGACCTCATTTTAGCTTAGCTTTGTAAAGACTCTACCTCCAAATACAGCCCTATGTTGAGGTGCTGAAACCTTCAACCTATGGATTTTGGAGGGATGCCATTTAGCCTGTAACAGCTCTGTTTATTAAATAAACCTCTTCTAGAAAGTTTAGTAAGATTGTTAGTGCAGTCAGGTGCCACTGACAGCTGACCCCTGTGGCTGTGGTTTGTCACCAGCCTTTATCCTCAGCACATTCAGCATGCAGCCTGAATGAGGGGAGGCGGTGGACATGTGAGTGGGCAATGCAGGGCTCCTGCTTCTGGGAATCTGGGTCCTCCTGGGAGACAAACGTGCAGATAGCTAGGGCAGATGGAACTGACCTTGGGGGAGGGTGCGCGGAGATAAGAGCTGAAGGTTCAGGTGGGAGAGACGATTTGCCTCGTGTCAGAGAAGGAGTGGCTTCACAGCAGAGCTGACATTCATGGTGGACCTGGAGAGTAGAGGCCCAGGGTGTCACTGGCAGCACCCCGATCAGTGTCTGGAGTGCATGTTGTGACAAAGCCCAGAAATCTCAGTGCTATTGACTGTCTCTGAAAACGATCTGAGGGAACAACACAGGAAGAAAAGAATGCGGTTGCATGTTTCTTGTTATTAGCAAAGCATCCTTAGAGAGGATGGGGAGCCAACCCCTTCTCCTGTTCTGCTGCTTCTGGGTGCCCTGAGGGTGTGCACTGCAGGAGTAGTGGCTGATTCCTCATCTCCAGCCTCTCCCCACCTCCCGTTGACCCACTCTGCCATGCTTAGCACAGGGCACAGGATGCCCATGCCACCTTCACTTTGCCCTTCCCTCAGTTTTGCCTTGTGACTGCTTGATGTGCTCCACTGCAGGTTCACTGAGCAAACCTTAAGTCGAGAAGGTTCCAATGGGGGAAGAAGTTACAGGGCCTTTTCTGTGCAAAGTTCAGATACACAGGTGGTTTTATTTCTTTTGGCAACAGTCAAGGCTTGGAGAGGATCCTAAGGAGCAGAAAGCACGTGCGTAGATTTATACCCTGAAGACCGTGCTCTCAGTCTGGGCGTTTCCTGAGGCTGTCTGTGTACTTTCAAAGGTGGGAAGCAGCTTTCCAGGCGGGCTAGCCATGCTTCGTCCTCCTCCTTCAAAAAGGCCTCTTGCCCTCTTTGAGTTTTCCCCTCCTTGGTTCTGCTGTGTCCCTTGTCTGCAGGCATATCTGCCTGGCTTTCCTCATGCGGGCTTCTGCACTGGGGCTTGCTGGTGAAGATCACGGTGGTCAAATTCACAGAGAAGCAAGGGCCAGAGTCATGCTGAACTGCGGAAAGTGACTTGGGAAAACAGAGCCCCACTTGCCATTCCTTGGACTCTGTTACTAGCAGAGGGGGCTGCTGCAGGCAACAGCAGCACTGACTTCGACCCGCCGTCCGCCTTCACCTGGACATGCCAGCCCATCTCTGGTCGACCTCTCCCAGCCACACACCTGACCCGTCCCATCTTTGCAATGTGCTTTTCACAAAAGGTCAGATTCTTAAGCCTGCTCCTTTCCAAAGGGCAGGACCTCAAGAGGTTCAGTAAATATGGCGTAGTCACGCAGTGCCATGAGGAGGGCAGCCGAGGCGTTATGTAACCCTGCTCAGGAATTCACGCAGGCAGCGGGCCCATCAGGAGTCTGGCAGGGCTCCAGGGGCCTGATCCAGCTTGCTGACTCCCTGGTCTTGGCTTTCAGGTCTGGGGCTTGCAAACACATGCTTCGTCTTGCTGTCCCTGCTCAGGCGAATCCACGGCCACTTGAATTTTCTGTTCATGGTTGCTGGCTCCAGAACCTCACTCCAGTGACCTGACTTGTAAACAAAGGTGATGCCTGCTCAAGAAGTTTTCACAAACAAATAAGTGCTAGGGCACTTATGCAAGGCCAGGGAAAATGAAAGTGTTCTCCTGAGACCCTGCCCCAGGAGAAGTTTCTACAGATCTTTATTGGACACATCACAGTATTATTTTGTGACTGTCTTTCCCGCTCCCTTTTAGATTGGTTAGATCTTAACCCATGCTGTCATCTCAGCACAGTGGACTTGGTTGCGTTTTCATTTGCAGCCAATATTTATCCACCTTTCAATTGCTTTAGGTCATGAATTACAATATTGTGAACATCTGAAATCATTTTCAGCTCCAAGTGAAATCATGGTTAGTGTTGGCCCTGCTTGACCTACGTCTTTGACCTATGAGGTCAAACTTTTTACCCTGCAAATATGTGGTTGTAGCTCATTCTCTGAGGACACAGATTCCTTGAGGCCTGCGTAGACAGTCGGCTGTGCCACCAGCAGAGCGTTGAGTGAGAATGTTACTGTTTTCTGTTAGGGATGCTTTGAGGGTTCTGCTCTTTTGCTTAGTCAATTTAGGGAAAGCGAATCTGACCAGGAGCCACCTAACAACGGCTGGCATTGTGGGAGGATAGGAACCTGAGGGCTGGCTTCTCAAATGGGGGCTGGCATTCCTGGACTGAGACCTTAAACCTTGACTCTGTTGACCCAAGGTGCTTTTTCTCTTGTTGATGGAGAGCTTGAAATTATTTTTATTTTATGTGGCCCTAAGCAAGTCATCAGCTGTCTTTAAATACCGTATTGATAGATAACTTATTTGAGAATTCCATGTGCCTCCTTCGACTTGGTGTACTCCAGGAGCAAACACCAGCATAAAGGCAGGTTCTGTTCCTGGTCACCAACAACCTGTCCAGTCCAGTCGACGACACAGGCATATTTTTACACCACTGTTAGAAAATACATCTGGGCTGTGGTTTCTGAATTGCTTCATCAGACTGAAAGAAAGCAAGAGTGCCTGCAGTTTTTCCCATTGAAATCATCATTCGCCCCATGCATTTTTGAGAACCAGGTTCCCTCTCCCCAGAAGTTTATGCCCTTTAAATAATATATTCATATAAATATAACATATCATTATTGGATTTATAAATCATATTAATATGTAGTGCTAATTTAATCTTTATAACGGCATGGCCAGGTTGATATCATAATATTCATTTTGTAGTCAGAGAATGTAAAGTCTAAAGAGGCTGTAACTTTCCCAAGATCTGAGTGCCCCCAGCGATTCGTGATGTGAACATCACACCATGTGCTTTTGTGTGGTTGGCTCTATGATAGCACAGTGACAGGCCGTGCACATCCTCTGGTGAAGCATGTGCTATTTCTCATTTCATCTTTCTGTGCTATAGAATTGTGACTGCACATGTTTGAATTGTTTTAAATGCAGATATTCCAAAATCTGAAGGTGAAGGATCAACATATTCTAGAAACACTCTGGGGAGACCCAGGTAAACAAAACTAAAACCAGAGGGATGAAGGGAAAATTGCAGACTCGAATCACTCTAATCTTGATGAAATGTTTGCATTACGTTTGTATCTTAAAGGGAGGCATTTGGGGGCCCTCGTACCAAGTACCATGTTGACTGTTCTTTGTTACGTGTTATGAGCATAATTCTGATCTCTTGCCATTGGTCCTAAAAAGATCTGTTGATGTAGATAATACATAATTATTGTACACTCTGGAGGGCTCGTAGTTGGTGGGTGGATTTTGTCTCAATGTGACCTGCTGTGTTGATGGTGGTTGCTGAGAGCCCTGAGTTAGGGAAAATCCTGTGGTTTTCCAGGTCTTTCAGAAGAAGCTGGAGTCAATTCATGAGTTGGTCAGGAGGACTGGAGGGGTGGTGTTTACCTCCCTTGATCAAGAGGAAAGAGGGTTAATATGAAATGGAGTGTGTATGATGAGGCTGTTAGGATCTCAAGCCAGCAAACAAGGATAGCGTTGAAATACCGAGAAAAAGTCCTAAAGAGAGGTTCCACGTGAATTCAGGCAGCAGTTTTTCCCTGCCTGTGGGATAGACCACTCTTTCTTTCACTGCAGAGCCTTAGGAGTATTTGAAAGCCTGTGCTATGAAAAATAGGGATCTTACAGGAGAATCACATAGGTCCTGGAGAGAAACCTGTTTGAGACAGGCAGATTCTCATCTCCTGCCCCTCTGTCCCTCTCAGGCACAGTGGCCTGCCTTCTCCTCCCTTCTGGTGTATGGAGGGAGCCGGGATTGCTGTGTCGCTGCTGTGAGGGGCAGTGGGGAGACCTGGGGGAGCATCCTGGATTCCTGGGGAGGGAGGGCGGGTCCTGGTCTGGAAGGAGGACCTGCGCTGGGTGGAGCGGTACTGATGGGAGGGGCACAGTGAGCTGTGGTTGCAGACATTCCACTGTGCCCCTTATGTGGCTCCCTCTGTTTTCAGTCTGGACACTCCCCGCCTGAGGGATCTGAGCCCACAGCTGCCTACTGAGGAGTTTCCCGACTCCTGTGGGTAGATGTTGGCACCCATGGCACACAGGCTGCTCTTCACATCGTGGTGGTGTTGTAATTTTTTTGTATCTCTGGTTTTCTTAAGTATTTATAAAATTTGAGAGCAAGACTGGCTTGAATTGAGCCCTCTCTTTTCCTTTTCTCTACCCTAACCACTTTCACTTCCCATTTCCCAGGCACCCAGTGGGAGGAAGGCAGACAGGGAGAGGCGGTTGCTATCATCCTTAGTAATGTGGGGGTGTGTGTGCCAGAAGGACCTCCCTCCTGGGGTCTCTACAACATGCCTCAGGTGGAAGCATTTGATGGGTGGTTGGCATAGTGAGTGAGGCTACTGGATGCTCTCAGAACATCCTGGAAGGATCCCTGCAAGGACAGTATTGAGTCTTGCTGAGAAGTCACACAGTCTCAGACAGAGGTGGGAGATTTGTGGCCAATGTGCCATTGACCATTGGAAAAGCAAGTTGAGGCCTCAACATTTCTTTACAATTCCAGTTCTCTAGCTGCAAATGCCCTGGTTTCTCGGTCCCCAGAGGCCATGCCTGGGCCTGCACCCAATGTTTACAGCACCCCTGGCCAGCGCCAGGTTGTGAAGGGAGGTCAGTACATGTTTGTCAACAGGGAACATCCTTCCACAGTCTTACTTACAATTTTTGGTTTATTTATCAGTTCCTTTCCTTGCAGATAGCACAAAGGTAAACATCTTCTGGGTCTGGCTGGAGTCACAGCTCGCCACCTCTGGGGCTGGCTTCTGGGCTTTGCGTTCCTGTAGTGGACAGTCCTCTGGTTAGGGAAGACAGAGTCCTCCCTGCCGTGTCCTCCTGCATGCTGGTCTAGATCACATCTGCTGCGGTGGCTTCTCATTTGCCATTGTGAGGCATGTGATATTTTAAAGCTGTCGTTCTCCAAGAAAAGTCTCTTTTACAGGAACTCTGATAGTCACTACCCGACAGCCTCGTGGTGGGGGAGGTCCCCGCCTTTGTACGGTTTGGTCTGAAAGCAGAATCCAGCCTGTCCAGGGCCTTCCACCCCCTGGGGATTTGGGAAAGTGCCACTTCCTGGTGGTTCTGCCCCTGCTCTCTGAGTCAGGGGTGCCCCTGACCCTGCAGCTCCCCTAGCTATGGCCTGATAACCCCCCTAATGATGTCAGTTATGTGCACTGTCTCAAGAGGCAGGGGGGTCACCAGTTATAAAGGCAGGCAGAGGCCGGGTACAGTGGCTCACACCTGTAATCTCAGCACTTTGGGAGGCCTAGGTGGGCGGATCATGAGGTCAGGAGATCAAGACCATCCTGACCAACATGGTGAAATCCCATCTCTACTAAAAATACACAAATTAACTGGGCATGGTGGTGCGCGCCTGTAACCCCAGCTACTCGGGAGGCTGAGGCAGGAGAATTGCTTAAACCGGGATCTGAGAAGTAGAGGTTGCAGTGAGCCAAGATCGCACCACTGGACTCCAGCCTGGGCTATAGAGCGAGACTCCATCTCAGAAATAAATAAATAAAGGCGGGACACTCAGACCCCTGCTCTGCCTACGGTTTTCCACATGTCAAGCATCTGCAAAGGGGGGAGGTGCTCTACCCTTTGGCTCATTGGTACAATCATTTAGGGTGCTTGAGCTGCACCCTGGAAACCTCGTGAACCCCAGCTTGAGTTCAAATTGCATCAGGGTGATTCTGAACACTTGTCTCACATGACCACCAACAGGACCTCTGGATAGCCAGGCATGGGAAGTTAAATGTCAACACCGTGTCTGTCTCCCTCTCTCCCTTCCTCCTTCTTTGTGTCTCTGTCTCTAAATTATAGTATGCACATAATCATTTAGCATAGTACACACGGTAATGACCGGCTGCTTCTTTTTTGAAAACAAAAGGCTTTAAGCTGTAATGTGGAGCGTTGAGATGAAAGAAAAGCTATCACAATCAGTTGTTTAAGTCTAGAAAAAAAAGACCATAGAATTCCATTTTTCAGATGTGTCCAAATCAGGGCACATCCTCCAGGTCCGAAGGGGTTTAGGTGTGGCCTCTCTGAGGACTAGCGATGGTGGTGTTCAGCCCTCTGGTTTCATGGGAGCCGAATAGTGAACACATGGAAGCCCCCCATGGAGCCCCGCACCCAGCAGCAGCCTCTGCCTGCACCCCAGCTGTCTGCAGGTGCCTGTGCCCAGGGTCAGAGTTCCACTCCAAAGTGTGAACTCCCAGCCAGAGTCCGGAGGAGGGTCCCTGCTGTGCCGGCCTCTGCAGAGTGTGCTCCTTGCCAGGAATGTGTGTCCTGGCTGCAGCGGCTTTGTTTTGTTTTCCCTTTCTAACCCAGGTGAAATGCTACCACAAGAAATACCGCTCGGCCACCCGTGACGTCATTTTCCGCCTACAGTTTCACACTGGGGCTGTGCAGGGCTACGGGCTGGCGTTTGGGAAGGAGGATCTGGACAATGCCAGCAAAGGTAAGGTGTGAAGCAGGCAGTCCTGTGCTTTGGGCAGCTCCTTGGTTGATTCTTTCACTATCCTCTTTACCCTCTTTCCAAAATTCAGCCTGTTGACAAAATTGTTCCCAAATGAGAAGAAAGCAATCACTGATCTTTGGGAAAAAAATCACAGAGAACCAATGAAACTGCCTATACGTTCTGTATCATGGGACATCTTTATTGTGGATTTGGGAGTGGTGCTGTACTGACTGGAATAAGGGACAAAGTCAATCTGTACTTTTCTGGTTAATCATCTCCACATATGTGTTAAAATACATTGTTTTTTTTTTTTTTTTTTTTTCAGATGATCGTTTTCCTGACTATGGGAAGGTTGAGTTAGTCTTCTCTGCCACGCCTGAGAAGATTCAAGGTAGGTAGCTTGGTGGAACACTGGAAGGTCGCTGTTGACACTGGTGGAAGGTGGATGATGGCTATGCTGGGGCTGCAGTATTAGTCTCCTGCCTTTGCACATATTTGGAGATGCCTGTAATTAATTTTATTTGAACATAGGATATTGGATAGTGGAACAAGAAGGCCCACTTGTGTCAGTAAGCCCCGGAGGTGGTGTGACTTGCCCACAGCCACTCAGCCAGGGCAGCCTCGGGCATGACAATGGCCATTCTTGCAGGAGTAAGGTGGTATTGCATTGTGGTTTTGATTTGCATTTCCCTAATGGTTAGTGATGTTTAGCACTTTTTCATATATTTGTTAGCCATTTGTATATCTTGAAAAATGTCTATTCATATCATTTGCCCACTTCTTGATGGGATTATTTGTTTTTTTCTTGAGGATTTGTTCTAGTTCCTTGTAGATTTTGGATATTAGTCCTTTGTCAGATGCCTAGTTTGCAAATATTCTCTCTCACTCCATGAGTTCAATTTACTTTGATGATTATTTCTTTTGTGGTACAGAAACTTTTTAGTTTAATTAGGTCCCATTTACTTATTTTTATTTCTGTTGTATTTGCTTTTTGGGGTCTTAGTCATGAATTATTTGCTTAGATGAATGTCCAAAAGAGTTTTCTTTAGGCTATCTTCTTTTTTTGAGATCAAAACATTTATTTTTTGTGTTACAAAAACTAAATCCAGACAGATAATGAAATGAACACATTTTTTAAGAGTCCTATCCTCGGTCCTCTGTCCTAGAATTTATTAAGCCATTCAAGTTTAGGTTACTTCAACACTTCTTCTGGATGCTATGAAGTCTCCATCTTATAACCATGTTTCTCTAGTTCAGCTCGTAACTGATTAGAGAAGTCATCCTCTACATTGTCATCATCCCAATTATCCTCCCAGACATGTGCATCTTCATCTTCATCTAAGCCAGCCCAGTCTTTGGCAGGGAACTCTTCAAACTCGTCGTCTTCCTCTAAGAGACCTAGGTCTACTAGCTGCTTTTCCTCTGACATCGTGACCCTCCACGCCCAATACCTCCCAGATCAGCAGGAAAGTTGAAACCCTCACGCTTCCTCAAGAAAACGCCACCTTCGCTGCCACCTCAGAGGCTCTTTAGGTTATCTTCTAGACTTTTTATGATTTCAGGTCTTAGATTTAAATCTTTGATCCATCTTGAGTTGATTTTTATAACATTAGATGAGAAATGGGGATTCAGTTTTGTTCTTCTACATGTGGCTAGCCAGTTTTCCCAGTGCCATTTGTTAAATACGGTATTTTTTGCCCAATTTATGTTTTTTTGCTTTGTTGAAGATCAGTCAGTTGTGGTGAAGTTGTATTTCTGGATTCTCTCTTCTGTTCCGTTGATCTGTTCACTTTCATACCACGCTGTTTTGGTAACTCTAGCCTTGTAGTATAGTTTGAGTCTAATAATGTGATGCCTCTAGCCTCTAGATTTTTTTTTGTTTTTTTTTGGATAGCTTTGGCTATTTGGGCCCCTTTTTGGTTTCATATGAATTTTAGGATTTTTTTTTTCTAATTTTGTAAAAAATGTTGTTAGTATTTTGATAGGAATTGCTTGCTTCGGACAGTATGGTCATTTTAAATATATTGATTCTTCCAATCCATGAGCATGGGATGTGTTTTCATTTGTTTGTGTCATTTCTGATTTCTTTCAGCAGTGTTCTGTAGCTCTCCTTGTATAGATCCTTTACCTTTTTAGTTAAGTATATTTCTAGGTATTTTCTTTTTGCAGCTGTCATAAAAAGGACTGAGTTCTTAATCTGATTGTCAGTTCGGTCATTGTTAATGTATAGCAGTGCTACTGATATGCGTACATTAATTTTGAAACCTGAGACTTTACTGAATTTGTTTATCAAATACGGAAGTCTATTGGAGGAGTCCTCAGTTAAGTTTTCTAGGTATATGATCATTTCATTCATTGGCAAACAGCAACAGTTTGACTTTCTTTTTTCCAATTTGGGTTCCCTTTATTACTTTCTCTTGCATGATTGTTCTGGCTAGGACCTCCAGTAATATATTGAATAGAAGTGGTGAAAGTGGGTGTCCTTGTCTTGTTCCACTTTTCAGGGGTAATGCTTTCAACCTTTCCCCATTCAGTATGTCATTGGCTGTGGGTTTGTCATATATGGCTTTTATTATTTTGAGGTAAGTCCCTTCTATGCCTAGTTTGTCGAGTGTTTTTATCAGAAAGGGGTGCTAAATTTTATTTTTGCATCTATTGAAATGACATATAGTTTTTGTTAATAGTGTTTATATGGTGTATCACATTTATGACTTACATATGTTAAATCATCCCTGCATTCCTGGGGTGAAATCCACTTGATCATGATGTATTATCTTTTTAATGTGCTGTTAGATTCAGTTGGCTAGTATTTTGTTGAAGATCTATGTTTATCAGGGATATTAGTTGGTGTTTTTTTTTTTCCTTTTCTTTTCTTTTTTTTTTTTATTATGTTCTTTCCTGGATTTGGTATCAGGGTGATACTGGCTTCATAGAATGAGTTAGTTAGGGAGGATTCCTCTTTCTCAGTCTTTTGGAATTGTTCGGAAGGATTGGCACTAATTCTTCTTTGAATGGATGGTAGAATTCAGCTGTGAATCTGTCTGGCCTCGGGCTCTTTTTTATTGGCATTAAAAACAAGTATTGATTCATTTTCACTGCTTGCTATTGGTCTGTTCAGGGTTTCTATTTCTTCTTATTTAATCAAGGAGGGTTGTCTGTGTCCAGGAATTGACCAATGTTCTCTCGATTTTCTAGTTTATATACATAAAACATTACAACCAACACAAAAGATCATTTGAGAGTATTATACTACATTTCATAATAGGCTCAAATGATCTTTCATGTTGGTTGTAATGTTTCCAGTTTCATATCGAATTGAATTTATTTGAATCTTCTCTCTTCTTGGTTAACCTAGCTAATGGTCTATCAATTTTGTTTATCTCTTCAAAAAAATCAGCTTTTTGTTTTATTGATCTTTTGTAGTTTATTTTGTTTCAATTTCATTTCATTCTGCACTGATTTTTGTTTAATATTTTTTCTACTAGCTTTGGGTTTAGTTTATTCTTGCTTCTCTGGTTCCTTGAGGTTTGACATTAGGTTGTCAATTTGTGATCTTTCAAACTGTGATGTAGGCATTTAGTGCTATAAATTTGCCTCTTAGCACTGCCTTTGCTGTATTCCAGAGGTTTGATAACTTGTGTCACAATTATCATTTATCTCAAGGAATTTTTAAATTTCCATCTTGATTTCATCATTAACCCCAAAGTAACCAGCATTTTAAAAAGAGAATTAGAAGCATAGTAGGCTGCAAGTATTATGTATAAAACGTATTTTTTCCCTAAAAATATATATTTCAAAAGAAACTGATGCCTTTATCATCAAGGTGAATTGTCCAGATCATCACCAAGACGCACACTCATGGGATGTGGATAGCTGTGGAAATAATCATGCTTTTTCTGTGCTCATTGTCATAGGTTTAGGCAAAAACCTTTAAATGCATGGCTCGTATATTAAAAATCTCCTTAGTATTCTTAGAAGGACTTGAAGGGAGGAGTGTGGATCTGGGAGCCTGGAGCCCAAATCTGTGGGTTCTGAGGCTCAGACACAGCTTGCTGGGCCTCTATGTCCTTATCAGTGAGGTGGTCCGAAGACTCCTGTTTTGCAGAAGTGGCACCCAGAGTCCATGCCTGGTACACAGTGGATGAAAGATCAGTGCTTACTTATCCCCTCCCCTTCGTGGTTTTAACCACGGTTCTATTTGTGGAAATTCCTCTATGGTCTCTGGTTAGTGCCGTGGCTCATGGGAGGAGGGCGGAGAATGGAGAGATTTCTCTCTCCTGCTCTGGTCAGGCTGCCCATCCGCCCTCATGGTGGAGTCAGGTGGACGAAAGTGCTGGGCTTCACTGGGACTAACATTGCTGCCTGTGTCCTGTGCAGGGTCCGAACACTTGTACGACGACCATGGAGTGATTGTGGACTACAACACGGCAGACCCACTGATACGCTGGGACTCGTACGAGAACCTCAGTGCGGATGGAGAAGGTGCGTGTGATCATCTCATGGTCAGTTGTGGAGAAGGGCACAGGGAAGACAGCCTGTTCAAAGAGCTGACATATTTTGCAGTCTGCTCAGAAGAGGAAAATCCTCCTGTTTCCTCAGAGGTCCAGAATCACACCTTTGTAGACATAGTTGTGCGTTTTGAGAGTCTTCATGAGAATAAGATGTGGCGAGTTTGGGTCAGGGCTTTTTGTCAAGCCGTAACGGGTGGATGAGCTGTCAGTGCAGTTCTATCCAGGAGCCCCTTGGCCTGAACTTGTGTGTATGTATAATGCCAGGGACCATTCCCTCTTCTTCCCTCCCTTCCTATTTGCATATGGGGACGCCAAGCGCTGGCCACAGCCAACCTAGCTATTGTTGTTCAGCCCCCACACGCAACAGACATTTTGTTTGTATTTCTGTTTGCTTATTAGTCTAGTGTTCCTGATTTATGGCTGTAGCATTTAAATCTCTGTTTTTGTGAGACCATCTCACTCAAATATGTCCTCTATTCACCTGTGGAATGTGCACTTTGGAGCACAGTTAGGAGTGTGAAGGAGGAAAGGAAGGAAGAGGCAGCTGTGTGCTGGAATCTCTGTAAGACACAACTGGAGGTAGATCTCAAAGTGGGGAAACTGAGGCTTTTCCTGGCACATCATGCTGATCTCTTATCTTTTTCTACCACTGATTGAGAATCAGACTTGCTTTGGGAAAGAAATGAAAATACGTTTTGTCGAATTAGTTACATCCAGATGTAAAATAGCTAAAAGCAAGTGTTGTGGAAAGAACCGCAGTAGCACCCCATCTCTGTGGATCTCTGAGCTTCCCGTGACTCCGGGAGGGTGGTGTCTGTGGTCAGTGAGAAAGGACGGTAATTGTGTGTCCCAGGGCGGCACACAGCTCCTCTCTGTTGTGCTGGGAAAGAGCTTGCTCCTTCTTAGGCCTTATGGGATGGAATTTCAACTCAAGGAATTGTAGCAACCCAAATACACCTGGACCAGAAGTGGAGACCCACAGATGGATGTTGATGGTAAGAGCATTAAAACACAGATGAAGTCTGGGGTTAGTGGGCAAAGTGCTGTGGACAGGGAGAGCCTTGCTGTGGCCTGTAAACAGAGTGTTCTTCACTGGTGTGAATTATTCAGCACACCAGTCCTTCCAGGTAACCAGCACGTTGAATGAAATGTAGATGAAAACTTTCAGAAAACTATACATTGTCTCTCAAGAGATCACTGTGCACACTGGAATCTTAAAGCTGTGAGAATGATTAATAAGTTTTCTCAGATAAGGGTTATCAAACTTTTGATCACAGAGCTCTTTTTCCAGTAGTGTCTGTTTGCATTTGCAGAGCTGTATGCTGTCCATCACATGGTGATGTTCTCCTCTGGAGGAGGGAGGGGTGAACCGGTGGCTGGTGAAGTGTGTGAATAAGCAGCTCAAGGCGAGATAAGGAAAGGAACTAATTTGGAGAGCTGGACAGGGCCTCTGAGGACAGCTGACTTAGAATCCTAAATGTCAGGCTGAGGAGGGTGGATTTGACCAGAGAGGTCCCTTGCTGCATGGGAGCCAGCGAGCAGGGCTCTGTCGTGAGGCGATGAATCAGCGGCTATGCCAAGTCTCCTGGAGACAAGGGAAGCACAGCCGGGGAGCCTGGCACCATTGAGGGTGTTGTGAAAGGACATTCTCGTGATGGTGGGAGGTTCCTTGCTTGCCAAGGGAGGGGCACGCCTGGAGGGTTATTGACCATGAGGGAAGCAGGTATTCTAAAACACAGGTGGATGGTCTCTGTGCTGATGCCATAAGAGGGGAGCAGTGAAGCCCAGTGGGCAGTGTGGAGGAGCCCCAGCTCCTTTGAGGAGCGTGCTCTGGAGAACAGCTCTGTGCTCAGCCCCTCTATGAGTGCCCTGCTCCTGTCCCCAAGCTGGCTCCCAGCTGAGCCTGTAACTTCCCTGCAGGGCAGGTTTTATTCTTCCCACCTCACAATCAGGGACGTGAAAGCTGGGTGCCTGTGGCCACATCACTCACAGGTGGTAAAGGACCTGCATTGATTTTATGTAGAAAAAAAATAAGCAGAAAATCAGTTGAGTGTTCACCACCCTTTGGGGTTACATGAAACTTTACAGAGAATGTATGCACGTGTGTGTGTGAGGGTGTGTGTATAGATCCATACGTTGTGGAGGACTTGCTGTTATCACTGGGTGAAATAGACAGAATTCAGTCTTAAACACTCTCAACCACTGGCAGTGTCTCCTGAAGATACTGAGGGAGATACTTAACTTCAAGGTCCTTTCAGTCCATTCACGCTTCCGTAACAGGTGACCATAACCTGGGTGACTTTAACAACATTTATCTCTCCTACTTTGAGAGGCTGGAAAGTCCAAGATGAAGGAGTCAGCCTGGCGGATTCTGGTAGGGCTGTCATCTAGCTACCGACTCCTGCCTTCTTATGTCTCCATGTGGTTGTGAGGAGAGGGAGCTCCTTGGGGCCTCCTTTCTGAGGGCACCAATCCCATTTATGGAGTCTCCACCCCCATGCTCTGAGCACCGTCCAGAGGTCCTGCTTCCTAACACCATCACACTGGGGATTAGGTTTTGATGTATGAATGTTAGGGGGCACAAATATTCAGTCCATAGCAGCTACTCAATGCATGTTTGTTGAGTGAATGATTAGAGAAGCAATTTGAGCTTTAAATATCTAAGGCCCTGAAATGACAAATCACAATTCCCATTGGTGCATTTTTCATGCAGCATCCTCTGACCTAGGGGTATGAGCAGCTGGGAGACTGTGCTGTGGATTGTGCGGTTGGAGGCGCTGGAGCCATGCAGGTGATGGTCTGAGCATCCACTCTGGACTCTGTGTCATAGAGTGTTTGGTCTAGGGGTGAGCAGAGAAGGTCTGGCATCGCCATGCAAAGGATGGAGCCAGTCAGGAATGGGTGCGCAGGAATCTTAGAAAGAAACTGAGAAGGAACAGGGCAGAGTGGAAAGGACACCCAGAGAGAGTGGTTCCCAGATAGGTGGGCGGGGAGGTGGAGAGGGCGCCAAGGCAGCAGGCACACTTCGCAGCCAGATTCACAGCTTTCCGGTGCAGTAAGTGGAGTGGGCCAGAAAGTCCGTGCTTCTGCAATTTAAATCTTTGCTTTTCCACGGACTAACTTTGCTCCATGGAAACAGGGCACTTAGGGGGCTATGGAAGAATGAGGTGTGTTGTAGAAGAATCATCCTACCTGGCTGTCTCCTGGGTTCTCCAGGGCCAGGGCTGTCCTGCTTTCTTGCTCTGTCACTGCTGCCACTTCTAGTGCATGTTTTCAGGGTTTGCAGTTCTTATCTTCTGCGTATCCACAGGTGTACACTGCTCTGAACCCTTGGAATTGTGTTAGTTTTTTTCACCAATAAATGATCTTTAAATTAACTTCAGGAAATTTGGGGGGAATAAAGGCATTTGTTGGGAGGCCATGGAATAGCATATAGAGGCAAAAGCAGAGCCATCCAGCTGGTGGAGGTTTTGGAAAGGACAGTGCCACTGCTAGCTGCTCTGTGGTCTGGGCGGTCACCCCCAGGGACTCTTTGCAGGGACCAGCACTAGGGTAACAAGCTCCAGCACTCAGCCCTGCATTGCTCTGCTTATGTTCAGATTCCTGGAAGATAGACAGGAATGCGTAGCATTGCTTGGGTCATGTGATGAGCTAGGGTCAAGTGGGCAGAGTGCCCCCTACAGGCAGCATGCATGGTGAGAAGAAGGCCAGTTTCCCAGGGGAAAGTACAAGAGTCTTCCCCAAGGAGGAGATGGGTGCTGAGCCCGGACAGTGACAGACACCCACTTCTGGGACTCGCAGCTTCCCTTGGCCCCCTGAGGGGTCAGCGGCTGAGAGCTTGGAGTCAGTGCTCATTGTCATGAGACAGTGGCTGTGTCTGCTGTGGACCCAGTGGACACCAAAGATAACCAGTTACAAAAAAGGCGTGGAAGGGGCCCTGGGGATCATGTTCTCTGAGGGTTTCCAGGCTTCATAAAGCAGTAGAGACTCCCTTTGTAGGCAGCGTCACGCACAGATGCCTCATGGATACAGTGGATGAGAGCGCAGCCTCCTCCCAGAGCCTGGTTCATCCCGGCTCGATGATATCGTTGCAGTCTCGATGATATCTGAAGCCCATGAGCACCCTCAGGGAGGTGGACTCACAGTGAGCTCAGAACTGGTAGCCGGATGCTTAGCCTAGAACCCATCACATGAAATCGGAGTCTCCTCCCAAAACTGGATCTCAGCAACCTTCCCTTGAACCACTGCCTGAGCATTCCTGAGAATTCCAGCTCCCGAGTTACAGACAAGCATGGAGCCTTTCCTCGGATCTGTGTCCCCTCCTCCTGCATCCCCTCCATCCCCACATGCTGTCTGGCGTGTCTAGGGTACCTGATTCAATGGAGTGAGTTTCATGCTTTTCTTTCTTTCTTATACGTATGTTTAAGTGTGTATCAATGTTTTTCGAAGATGTAAATTATTGAAAAGAAAGAAGGGATAATTACCCCCATGTTACTACCTAGAGACAAAGCACTTGTCATTGGTGTATTTTAGGCATGATTTCTAAATATCATGTAATTTCTCTCTTTTTTTTTTTTTTTTTTTGAGATGGAGTTTCATTCTTGTCACCCAGGCTGGAGTGCAATGGTGCTGTCTTGGCTCACTGCAACCTCCACTTCCAGGGTTCAAGTGATTCTCCTGCCTCAGCCTCCTGAGTAGCTGGGATTACAGGTGTCCACCACCACACCCAGCTAATTTTTATACTTTTAGTAGAGATGGGGTTTTGCCATGTTGGCCAGGCTGGTCTCGAACTCCTGACCTCAGGTGATCTGCCCACCTCGGCCTCCCACAGTGCTGGGATTACAGGTGTGAGCCACTGCGCCCAGCCATAATTTCTTGTAATAGGATCAGCCTGTGCATTGTTTTATAGCCTGACTTTTCCACTTAACCCACCTGCCTGGGCATCTTGCACATCTTTAAACTTTTCTTTCCATGCCTTTCTTACTGAGCTCCTGCATTCCCTTAGAGGAGCTTCCAAAGTGTGTTTGATCTTGTTGTTGCACTCCTGCAGGGATTCCAAGTTCTCACTGAGAGACACGAGGCCGCCATCACCACCCCTGCCATCAAAGCTCTGCAGAATACCCAGGCTTGGGTCCTTTTGGGAAGCTGTTTCCCAGAAAAAGCAGTCACAGCTGGGCACAGTGGCTCATGCCTGTAATCTCAACACTTTGGGAGGCTGAGGTGGGTGGATCACTTGAGGTCAGGAGTTTGAGACCATCCTGGCCAACATGGTGAAACCCTGTCTCTACTAAAAATACAAAAATTAGCTGGGCATGATGGTGCACACCTGTAATCCCAGCTACTTGGGACGCTGAGGTAGGAGAGTCGCTTGGACCTGGGAGGCAGAGGTTGTGGTGAGCCAAGATTGTGCCACTGTACTCCAGCCTGGGCGACAGAGTGATACTCTTTCTCAAAAAAAAAAAAAAAAAAAAAAAAGGAGTCACCTTTGGATAGAAAACTCATCCTTGCTGAATTTCTCTCCCCTCTCTCACTCTGCAGCCCTCCTCAGCCCTTCTGTGGCAGGGAGGCCATTCTGCTGCGTGCGTCAGCCCTTGTTCCAGTCGGCCTTCACTCTTGCCTGCGGTCAGCAATGCCTGGCTTGGTCCTTGGACTGGACACTGCCTGGGGGGTGGAAGGCAGAGTCCCCGCCGCATTCCCAGCAGGGCTTTAGTTTTCAGAGCTGTCCAGCGCTTTGAGGAGTTAAGGAAGGTTTGGCAGCCTCTGAAACATCCTCTTTTAGCTGGAAAAATGACGTACTGCGGCACTCTCTTTTCCACCCCACCCCTGCCTTTTCTATCCCCGCCCTTGCCTGGTTAAAAAAACCCAGAAATGTTGACTTAAGCCACATGTATCTCTAGAAGTCGTTGCCGTCCTGGAATGGAGCCCTGCACAGCTGCCTTCAGTCTGGGCCCATGTTAGGGGAGTGCCTGCTTTGATGTGTGAGCGCAGCATTCTGCTTTCTATACTCAGAAAGGAGCCGGCCTTGAATCTGTTCCAATGTGGGCAAGCGATTACAAACGCCCTGTCTTCAGCACAGAGAGGCACTCATGGTCCTGGTCTCCCCTTGGGTCTGTGGTCCTGGCAGGTGGTGGCTGTGGGGGATGGTGGTCATGTTGGTCTTCCCTGGGGTGGTTGCTGTCCCCGAGGAGAGGGAAGAATGTCCCCGAGGCATACAGTGTGGGAGCCTGCTGGAAGCCTCATTATGATTTCTTAATCCTCGAAAGAACCTTTGAGCCAGTTTTAGAGATAAAGGGAGCAGTTCCAAAGAGAAATCAAAAGCTAGAACTGGCTAGGGACCCTGGTAGCCTTCTGCCGTTGTACACTGTTGGCGATGGCAGCTGTGGCTCAGAGGGTGTCTCGTGTTTGCGACCACGCAGGATAGGGCTCATACCCTTGACTTTTGTCTTTGAGATTGCGACTAGGCTGAGTCTCTCTCACTGGGTGTCCTACCTCCTTATCACACAAAAGGGCTGTGGGTAGGGGATTTCTTACCCTAGCAGGATACACCTGCCCTTTGAGGATCAGACTTGCTGGGATGGTCTAAGGGAATACCCACAGCAGCATATGTGCCCCTGGATTTGTAATGTCACCACCAAAAAGGCAGTGTGTAGACAAAGCCCACTACTCCCGCCTCTCCATAGCTCAGAGTGATGAAGGATGGCCTCACTTCCTTTTTCTCCCCACCACTGGGCCCCAGCTCTCCAGACAGGTTTCTCCCTACAGCACTCTTCAGGGAGCCTCTGCAAAGCCCCGGACCCCCATGTTGCTGAGCCCCATGGAGAACAAACATTTCATTTTCCCTGCTGGACATCTCTGGAGCATCTGTGTCAGTGGCCACACTCCCCATCCGGATGCTTGCTTTCTTTTTTTTTTTGAGATGGAGTCTCACTCTCTCGCCGAGGCTATAATGCAGTGGCACAATCTCGGCTCACTGCAACCTCTGACCCCCTGGGTTCAAGCGATTCTCCTGCCTCAGCCTCCGAGTAGCTGGGATTATAGGGGCCTGCCACTGCTCCCAGCTCATTTTTGTGTTTATCGTAGAGACGGGGTTTTACCGTCTTGGCCAGGCTGGCCTTGAACTCCTGAACTTGTGATCCATCCACCTCGGCCTCCCAGAGTGCTGAGATTACAGGCGTGAGCCACTGCGCCCATCGGGGCACTTTCTACTTGCTCTCATAAACCACATTCTCTTTCACTTTCCCAGTCTGTAAAGTGGCCTGTTATAATTGGAGGACTTTAAAAGATATGTCCCTTCAACTCTGAGAGTTTTTTTTATCTTACACACCATTTGTCATATTCATGCATCTCATATTTTCTTGGGAATTGCCATGGTTCTGAGGCTGGGGTGGGCACAGGGAGAAAGAAACAGAGCAGACCCCTAATTGGGAAGACATAGATGTACATCAATTGTCACCACAGGGTGTACCATGTACCGCAGCTGAGGTATATCAGGAATTAGGAAAGAATTGAAGAGAAACAACCACTTTGTCTGTATGATCCAGGGAGATTCACGAAGAGGACAACCTTTGCAGGTAGGGAATGTAGGCAGGGCATGCCTAGTCCTGGGTTCAGGGCATGGGCGAGCAGGGCATATTCAAGGGGTGGAAGTGCATTTCTCCTGGCTGGTGCATGCAAGAGGAAGCCACAGGTACTGTGTGTGATGGGTCATGAGATTGGGGAACGTCAGCTTCCTTTCCTGAGCCTGGCTCCTTTGCTGGGTGACAGTGAGGATCCCAGGAGCCACATGACTGGAGGATACAGAAAGATAACAAAGGGGCTGGAGGATGCCCTGGGAGAGGCAGAGTCTGGACAGGAAGGAGGGCAGAGATGGGCTTCTGGACTCCCCAGCTCAGAGCTGAGGGAAGTCTGGACTTGGATGTGGCTCTAGGGATGGAGAGTAGGGGTCTTTGGGTATGTAGGAGGTAGATGAGTAAGACTCTACTACAGATTTAGAGGAAGGGGTAAGCGGCAGGGAACCTTCAAGAATAGCTGAGGGCTGGACATGAAGGCCTGCTCTGTCACTCTTGTCCTTGGTTGTTTGCCTTGACTAGGACTTCTTACCAATCCAAGAGTGAGCAGGATGAGGGTCGTGGCATTGCCAGGCCTGGCCTCTGCCCTCTTAAGTGGATACCTTGATGAACATTACCAGAGTCCAGGCTTTGGGGCTGCTATAGTGAGCAGATGGAGAAGATTCACATTTCTCTGCAGGCTTCACAATAAGACACAGTCCTGAAGTGGCCATACCGTGGCCTCGGAATGCTGTGCCAAGCTCCAGGAATGGGCTACCATGAGGATAGGTTGAGTCAGGAAGCACTGGCCGCACTGAGCAGAGCTGGCCGGGAAGTGCCAGATCAAGCTGAGATCACTCAAGTGTTGCCATTTTGAAAATGGATTTGAAAACGTCCTCCCCAGACATCGTTGGGTTTTAGGATTTGGAAAAGTGAAGTAAGCTTTGACAGCTTAGTGGAGGATGAGGCCACTGGCAGCTGATCGATCCTTCAGTCCTGGCTCTGCTCTTTGCTGAGTATCTGCAGCCTGGGTCCTCTTTGGCAAGATGGGGTGCTGCCCCTAGCATCCAGAGCTGCTCCAGGGTGCTTTGCATGGTGTTTGCCACCCTGTGAATGCTTTGACTCTGCACCAGGCAGAAGAATATTTCTTTTGGTCTTGCCCTCAAACCAGGTTTTCATTATCATTGCTTGCTTAGGTAGCTCCAGTGAAAAGCAGCTGTCATCAGGCAACTGAAGTTGTATGAGACGGAAATGGGCAGATGGGCGTGTAGGCCTGCTCTGAGCCTCAGCTCTCCTCCCTCTGCATCTCTTGATTGTGAATTGAGGCTGCAAGCCTCCGACCCACAAACACCAAAGGACCCCCTTGCAGGCATGATCCCATGAGCAAACAGCAAATCCTCCTGAATGTCGCCTGAGAGAGTGGCCTGGGGGCGCCGGCTTCCTCCTAAGTGTGAGAGGCTCATCCTCCGTTAAAACCAGGATCAAGTCATGTGGGTGTTACTTTCTAAAAACTGATACGGCCCATCAGAAGAGTGAGGGTGGCACTGGGGGCAGTCAAAAGAGTTGTTCCAGGCCCGGAGCTGCCATCTCGTTAAGTGTTCATTACTTTTCTAATCTGACAGGAATCAGAGGAATTGGCTCAAGTTGTATGTTGTCCCTTATAAGTTTGCAGAAATCAGCCCACATGAGTGTCCCAATCAATGGTGGCCTTAAGAGTTAAGTAGTGTCGCCCCCTGGGACAGTGAAAAGTGGTGCTGAGAGTTGACTATATTTGTCCCAGGTCCTCAGGGCCACCCCCCAGCCCCTCCTTGGCACACAAACCTTGGGCCTCCTCTGCTTTCCAGGAGGAAGGGTGCCCCAACACCCCACTGCACGGGGTGTCCTGTGCATGCAGACAGGAATCTGGAAGATGGGTGACTTGTTTATATTACCACAGTTGCTGTATCTTCTTCTTTTTCCTCTATTTCTTTAAGAAGGATTCTTGCTCTGTTGCCCAGGCTGGAGTGCAGTGGCCCAACCTTGGCTCTCTGCAACCTCTGCCTCCAGGGTTCAAACAGCTCCCTGCCTCAGCCTCCCAAGTAGCTGGGACTGCAGGTGCTCGCCACTACACCCAGCTAATTTTTGTATTTTTAGTAAAGACAGGGTTTCACCATGTTGGCTGGGATGGTCTTGATCTCTTGACTTCGTGATCCACCCACCTCAACCTCGCAAAGAGCTGGGGTTACAGCTGTGAGCCACCATGCCCAGCTTTGGAGCTGTATGTCTTAATCTCTTTTCACTCTCCTCTATTTGTGATCAGTATCTCCACCCCTCTTTGGTGACCCCACCCACTTAACCAACATGCATGCAATGATTCATGCCCCTGCCCTGTATTCCTTCCCCAAACCTGTGGATCTTTGGACTTTAATTCCCACCTGTGGGGACTACAACCTTCGCTGTTCTTCTGCTGGTAGAGTCCCTGAGATGTCAACCTAGAAGAAGGCTCCAACCCCATAGTCCCACTGGGACCCTGAGTCACCAAACTTCACACGCCCAGCGTGAGTAGCAGTGTGTGTGTATGGACCTTGCAGTAGTGAGGATTTGGTCCTTATTCTTCTTTCAAAGCTCTTGCTGATACCCTTCTCCAAGTTACATCTCAGTGAAACACCTCTTCCTGGATGTGTTCTTCTGCCTGTCTCCTGATGTGAGTAGGTTGCCTGAATGGCACTTGGTCAAACCTGGTGAGTTTCCATCTGTGTCTTCCTTGGGCAGAACCTTTCTCTCTATTGCAGGAAGGGGCGGGGTTGCAACTGTATTTTGCCTCTCTGTAGAGCCTGCAGTTGCACTTGTGCCAAGTCGGGGAGAGCACCTGCTGACTTTTAAGTATTTGATAAACAGAACCAAACTGTGAGAGAGAATGAGGCTGGACTGAATTAAAACAGTCTCTTCCTCACATGCACATGCTCCTGTGTGCCTGACCCATTGGGCATTCTCACTGCCTTCCTCAGCCCTTGGCTGGAAGAGGAGGACTTGTGCGTGCTCACGCTCTTCCCTTTCAGGCTTAAAGCCATGTCCACAGAGGTCTTTTAGATTACACATGCAAGACTGTGTCATCTGCTCTTTTCTTTGGAAAGTGCTGTAAGACAGAGCTGACAGGGCTTCCAACGGGAGGGAAAGGTTGTGGATGACTTAGGGGAAAAGGGAGATATTCATACAAAAGGGGCAGATGGGACAGTCTTTAACTTGGGTCTTTTTTCCCTGTGGGGACAGGGACCCTTACACAGAGGTGCACCCCCATGGCCTGCGTCTCTGGCCCCTTTCAGCCATCTGGACTAGGAGACCACCATCCACATGCACCCTCCCTTTAAGCAAATGATTCTCTTGCCTTTTACGATGATGCTCTCTGCACTGGCATTGACCTTGGGAGTAATGACACTCTTGGGGTCAACAACTTTCAAAACTCTATGCCTCTGGCTCCAGGATTCCAAGTTGCTTCTTAAGGAGAGGACCCATCCTCTCTCCGTCCACTCCTGCCAGAAACCTCTACAGCCCCAGCCCCACCCTGATCTTTTTCTGTTTTTTCATATTAGGTTTCTGCATCAAGATTTGCATGAAGATCAAGTTCTGCTATTGAAAGTTGGGCACTCTGGCCCTGTACCATTGATTCTGGGACTTTAGATCATTAAAATGGTGTTTAAATGTTGACGGACAAGATACTTGCTGTTCAACATGCATTCAGTTGCATATGAATCTTGTCTTAGTCTCTCTGTAAGTCCAAGGACAGGATGCAGTTGTATTTCGTTACTGTTATCTAAGATGTCGTGGAGGGCAGGGCATGTGAGGTAGAAGGCATAGATGTTAAGAGACTAGTGGGTGTGTTCCTTACTGAAAATTTTTAACGTAGCACAGATTGCAGAGGATATTTTAGGTAACATTCAACTATTTCTTGAAAAACAGGATTCATATAACGGCAACTTGTGCTGTTACATAAGAAAAGTGAGCTTTAAGGGATCTTCAGATTTGCTCAGTTTATCTTGCTGATCGGAGCAATTCTGACCAACTTTGTGGATGAAAGCTGGTTTCCACAGCACTCCTTTCCCCCTGCGGACACTGTGCTGGATGGGGACATACGTCAGGCTGAGCGAAGCTGAGACCGCCTCGGTTCGTTGCCTCACAGCAGCCATATTCGAAGAGCCAGGTTCTCTGTCGGGGAGGCCTGGTGTGGAGGGCTGTGGACCAGGGTAGGAGACAGGGTGGCCACTCTGCTGTGTGAGCCAGGGGTGTGATTAGAGCATGTCATGGAGAGGGGGCCAAGGTCAAGGCTGGTAAAGGGTGCACACCCAGTGACAGTTGCTCTGGCTGGAATTGGGAACCCAGATTTAAATCCTTAGGGGCCGAGAGACTGATGCAAAGTGCAGGGAATGCCATTGACCCCAGGAGCTGGGAAAGCAGGTTTCTGTGGACAGACAGAGGGCGTCCCCAACAAATGTCCTGTGCGTGCTCTGCCTGCACCTGCGGTCGTGGATGCAGGGAGACCCCCTCCAGTTGGTAGGGCCCAGGTGGATGGACAATTGTCCCCAGGAAGTTTTCTTCCACATACCGAGAGCCAGAGATGTGTTCAGTGTTTTAAAGGTGTGTAGTGATGATTTCCTCACAAGGAAAATGTACCCTTGGACATTGTGGACTTTCAGACTCCACCATGGGAAATTGACTTAATTTAGGATTCATGGTGGTGACAGTCTATGGAAAATTACGCTATGAAAATTCAGTAGTATTTATTCTTAGCAGTGTGAATGTGAGCTAATTTGTGACCTGGGATATATTCTCACTGAAATTAGGCCAAATGGATAGAAAAATCGTTGACTGATTGTGGGAATTCTGCCAACATATGAGCAGCTGTCCTTCATTGGTGGCAACAGTGCGCATACACTGCCCCTGAACTCGTAGCAGGTCCCGTGAGTCTAGGATGCTGCTGGGCCCCTGACTAGGATGAGGCAGAAGGAAAATCGGCAGGGGAGCCACGGAGCGATGGGCACTTTGGGTGCTTTCCTGAAAGCGGGCAGAGGCTGCGAGGAAACCGTGTTTCTCTTAGTACTGGAGGTTCATTCTTTATTCCTGTACATGTAAGATATCGCTCTCTTTTTAATCATAAGTCCGAGGATTCCCATGTGTCCTGGGGAGTGAAGGCAGAGTGGCACTTTCTGGGAAGCTCATCAAAGAAAACCAGAGGCTGTGTGCTCACCAGGCAGCCTCTATAGGACTCAGGACCCAGTATCCATCTCCTCCCTGCCTCACTGAGCATTGGCAGTGCTAGACGCTGCAGACAGAGCTGAATGGGACAGCACAGCTCTGTGCAGAGGCCAGAACAGGGCTGGCATGGCTAATGGCTGTTGTTATCAGAGCTCACTCTTGCTGAGTGCTGCTCACAAGCCTCACAACCTTCTGAACACGCAGCTTGCATTAATATATTTCATCTTTACCACACTCTGAGGGGTCAGAGGGCTAGTTGGTGAAGCGAGGAGTCGGGGGTTGGTTGCTGGCTGTGGTGCTCCTTCTGCGGATGTGCTGCACTCAGTGCCAGCAGGAACTGGACTGACAGAGGCAGGAAGCTGAGAGCACCATGAGTGTGTCCAAGGCAGGGTGCCTGGTGCAGGAGTCAGAATGCAGAAAACGGTGGAGAGCAGACTGGGCTGTGATATAGTTTGATTTGTGGAAAGCAGGCGAGGTTGTCTCCTGGGAGCGGGCAATACTCTGGGGAGTGGCAGTGTCGAGAGCTGGGACAGCTTGGAAGAGCCTCCCCTAGCAACGGATGGTTGCGGGGGTGGGCAGGGTGGTGTGCTCAGTGATGTGTGGATGCCACTCTGGTAGGGCCTCTGTGATTTCAGAGGCTAGCACACCAGTGGGGCATGGACATGGGTCACAGGCGAGGGAGACAGCATGTCCTGTGCATCTAGATGGGGTAGGAGAGGAAGCACAGTGGATCTGTGTCGCCCTTGATGTTTTAAGCTTGGTGCTGGAGTTAAACATGCATTGGGTCCGACTCCGCTGTGCTGAGGGAAGGGCTGGATACGTGCAGAGATGAGCAAGAGCCAGGGAGCTGGAGCAACTGCCAGAGAAGGGAGAGGCCTGGCTGCCACACCTCAAGAGCTCAAGACTTTCAAAGTTTGGTGGTAGTTGAGGATATGTCCTGAGAAATTCTAATGTCAAAGCAAAGGAAGTTCTTTAAAGTCCAAAGAGTCAAGGTCACAGCCCCAATCAGATGTTGATGGTTTCCCAGGAGAAAGCACAGAAATGCCTGTGATGAGAGTGTGAGAGCCTGGACCAAGGGAGGCGTGGGTGTGTGGGGGATGGGCTGGGAAGTGAGGGGCAGCGGCAGCTGGCAGGGCTGGAAAACACTAGCCAGCGGCGCTGGTTTCCAGAGAGAAATGAGTTTTGGGTGCAAGTGTCCTGGTGTGGAGTGGAGGAAGCACAGGCTGCCACTTCCCGGCCTTTGGGCACACAGCTGCCCTTCCAGAGAGCCCCTGGGATGGCCCTGTCTGCCCAGGTGGGTGAGGAGGGGCCCGCAATGGAGTAGGGATTGCACAGGGCTCAGTGTGGTGGACGGGTAGGAATGTCAGCTCGGGAGGATGAGTCCTTAGAAAGACGATCCGGAGAGGAGAAAATGGGGGAGACAGTGGGGAGATTGGGTGGTCAGGGGCTGGAGGGACCTGTATTTGTTGAAAGCTGGTGGTGTCATGTTTTCAAATCAGAACTTTCTACCAGAAGCTATGTGAATTTAGATGTCACTTTCATGTGTCTCTCATGAGGAGGAAATTCATAGGAGGCCCTGCACTGACCTGCAGTGCAGGTAATGGCCTCCTCGGAAGCCACACTCGGATCCATCTAGGTGGGCAGCTTTCATTTTTTGAGGCGGAGTCTCACTCTTTCGCTCAGGCTGGAGTGCAGTGGCACGATCTCAGCTCACTACAACCTCCGCCTCCCTAGTTCAAGCGTTTCTCCTGCCTCAGCCTCCTGAATAGCTGGGACTACAGGCGTGTGCCACCACACCTGGCTAATTTTTGTATTTTTAGTAGAGACAAGTTTCACTGTGTTGGTCAGGCTGGTCTTGAACTCCTGACCTCGTGATCCAGGTGGGCAGCTTTCTTTCAGTGTGGAACCCTGCACTAGAGGATGGTCTGATCACAGCATCGGTTTTATTTCTGTGACCAGCACACAGAAGAGAGAGTGTCAGAGCCTCTGTCCCCAGACGCTCTGCAGTAAACTGAGTGCATGTGCGAGCCTTGGTCCAGTCGCCATTGCTTTCTAAATATGCCCTTGTTACCATGCCGTTTCTAGCCTGAGAATATTCTTATTTTTTATTAATTAAGATCAGATTTATAGCATATAAATTTACCATTCGAGTCCTTTTAAAGTAAACAATGCACTGATTTTTAGTACGTTCACAAAGTTTTGCAGCTGTTGCTGTTATCTAATTCCAGAACATCTTCATCACCCCAAAAGAAGCCCTGTGCTCATTAGCAGTCGCTCCCCGTTCCTCCCTTCCTCAGCCCCTGGCAACTGCGAAGCTACTTTCCTTCTCTCTCTGTTTCCCCATTCCGGACATCTCACTCAATGGTATTGTGCAGTGCGTGGTCTTCTGTGATTTGCTTCTTTCACTCAGACTAAGTGTTCAAGCTTCATCTGTGTGGACACGCCACACTCTGCTTATTCATTTATCAGCTGGTGTGCATTTGGGCTCCTCCACTTTTCGTCTGGCATCAATAATGCTGCTTGTGAACATTCTTGTCTGTGTTTTGGCCTTAGGATATATACATTTTTTTTTTTTTTTGAGACGGAGTCTCACTCTGTCGCCAGGCACCAGGCTGGAGTGCAGTGGTGTGATCTTGGCTCACTGCAAACTCCGCCTCCCGGGTTCAAGCAATTCTCCTGCCTCAGCCTCCCGAGTAGCTAGGACTACAAGCGCACGCCACCACGCCTCGTTAATTTTTGTATTTTTAGTAGAGACGGGGTTTCACCATGTTGGCCAGGATGGTCTTGATCTCTTGACCTCGTGATCCGCCCACCTTGGCCTCCCAAAGTGCTGGGATTACAGGCGTGAGCCACTACACCCGGCCCAGCCTTAGGATATTCTTATACCTCTGATCTTTCCCTCTACTTTTGGAAATTTCCATGTCTTTTCCCATCCTTCTAATTGGTTTCCTGTTCTGGAAGTTTCTTCAACATTTAGGGTGTCCCAGACAGGAGTGGCACTAAACATTCTGCCAGCCTCCTGTCCCACTTGCTATTTTCAGAGATACTCGGGAAACTCAGCAAGTCTTTTCTTTATTAGCTACACAGCGGTTCCTTGAACGATATGGCTTTGAACTGTGCGAGTCCATCATATGTAGATTTTTTTTCAGCCAACACACAGATTGAAAATGCAGTGTATTTAGGATGAGAAACCTGTGAATATGGAGAGCCCACTTTTCCTATGCTCAGGTTCCTCGAGGCCGACTGCAGGATTTGAGTATGCACAGATTTGATTCACTCATGGTGGGTGGAGGGGGCTTGAGGGGTGCTGGTGTCTTGGAACCAATCACCTGCATATACTAAGGGGCGACTGGCCAGCCTCCTGCACAAAATTACAACCCTTCAGGGTGAAAAGGCTTAGGGCCTTTCAAAACACTCTGAGCCACAGAGCTGCCTTCTGGCCAAACATCAGCAAAGCTTCAAAGACCCCGTTGTTTCAAAAGAAGTTAATACTAACAGCCTGAACAGGCTCCATGTAATCAAGACCCTTTAGCAGGGGACATGTGGAAAGTGCGAGCGTTCTGAGTGAGCCCGCCTGCTCAGCGGCTGCCAGCTACATAAACAAGATCTGAAAACCAGTGGGTGCCCATTGCCACATATTCACAAAGCTTTGTGGTAGTCCGTTTACAAAGCTGTCATCCACATGAAGAAAATTAGCCCTCAGCCACCAAAAACAAAACAAAACAAAGCAACAAAAAATCCCAACCCCACCCAAATCAAACCCAACTCAGAGCAACATGAAAGGAAACACTCCTTTTGAACATGTAACTAATCCTGCTGCTTCTGTTAGAAATGGATAAAGGTACCTTGGCTGTTGCTTTTCTTGCCCAGTGTTGTGATACAATGGTCTGATTTTAAGATTTGTATCCTCCCAGCCATTTCTAGACATAGAGTTAGCCATAGTTTGGCAAGACCCTGGATGCTCAGGAGAGAGACACAGACATTCACTGCATTGTGTTCACTGCTCCTAATCTCTTTTCTTTTGATGTGTATTCTTTAAAGCAAACTATTTTGTGGTAAATTAGTCACTGCCTTTACTGCAGTGATTTTGTCATTTGCAGAGTGGTAACAATAATTTCGGTTCTCTTGATAGGAAGATGGGTTAGCCAATACTCTTTAAAGAATACCAAATTTAATAGAACTTCTTGCACAATAAGTGCATTATGTCTCATCATAAAAGAGATTCTTTCTTCCAAGGGTGCGCTGAGTTTTATCTTAACCTCCTGTAAGCGACATATGCCGTCGTGGCCGTCTCAGGTGATTTATTGAAGACTTGTTACCCTCTGCCTGCGCTTACAGCCCAGGTATATCCTGTCTCCCCTGGCTGGCTGATGGGTGATGTTAAAAGGGTTTCCATTGTGCTGTGGGAACCTGAAGGCATCAAAATGGGCTGTTGTTTGTTTGCCGTGGCATGCTCTGTTCATTTAAAAAGAGTAAAAGCGTGTGGTTGGTACTGTGGCCCATGTTGAGCCAAAGCGGAGAGTAAGCCACTGGCTGAAGCCCACCTACGTTGAATGTAATGAGGTCTGAGATGAAAAGGATCTGCTACACTGAACACAGAACTTGGAGGTCTGGACTAACCACACAAAATATGCTGTGTGCAGTGAGCACTCATGCTGTACTCTCAGCCACATCCCGCACAAAAGACAGAGAGACAGCTCCCAGGAGATGGAGCATGTGTGCAAAGATTTTCTGCCTAGTTAGTTTGAAGAAAGCAAAAGGAGGCTGAAACTGTGCTTTGTAAGCCACGTGGGTTGGTGCTGGCTCCTGGACGTCAGTTCAGAAAGCTCAGGAGGGAAGGCAGAAGCCTGGTGAGGGACTCCCAGGAGGAGCTCCTTACCCCACCTTCTCAGCCTCCAGAGTTCAAATTTCACTCAACCTGAGTGCACCAAGCCCCACCCTCATGTTTACATTGCTCTGGCATTTTTGGCGGAATCAAAGTCCCTGCATAGGCAAGGAGATCTTTTACCTTCTACACTAGCGGGAATCCAGGTGCCTCGGAAGGAGGTGGCACACACCCGCTCCCTGGCATGCCACTGTCCTGCTGTGAAGGGCTGTGTCAAAGAAAACTGGGCTCAGAGGTGTAGATTGAGAGAGCCGCTGGGCTGTTTTGAAGGAAGGTAAGCAGGGATCATTTGTATGTGTATGTGTATGTGTATGTGTATATGTGTGTGTGTGTGTGTGAGTGTGCGTGCACGCACGTGCGTGTGCATGTGTGTTTGCCTGTGTGTGTGGTGCATGTGTGTGCATGTGTGCATCTGTGTGGCTTCCGTCAGGCTACAAAGACCTGAAACTGAGCTGCGTGCGTGCTGAGACTTACCTACTCGCCAAGACTTCCGGAGGGAAAGAGCTGGTGCTAGCCAGGAGGAGAGGGTGTCATAGAGTGGAATAATCAGCAGAATGGATGCTTTAACCGGGCAAGAAGGAATGTTGCTCAGGACTCATCCAGGAATGCCTTTATTGGTTTGCAAGCTGCAGCTTTAACTTACCGACTCCTTTGTGGGGAAAAGTTCAGTGATGGTCTGACATGGTGTTTGCAAGCTCTCTGGCTGCCTCTGTGTCTGGCTGGCTTGGGTGGCCTCAGATAGCCAACAGGACCTCCTCTTTTCCTCTGAGCTTGGGACCCAGTGTTTTCACAGTTAGGAATGCCCAAAAGGGAAGTGGGCTGCCTGGTCAGAGGTCTGAGATAGGTGCCTGCTGAATCCCGAGCCTGCACCGGTGTGCTGGTGTGAGAGGTCTGCTTGAGGAGCTGCGCTGGCCTGCCATGCTGTCAATGCAGCTGTGGGGGCACCTTGGCGGTGTCTGGGACACGCCTGACACAGCCCCACTTGTAACCCAGCGCTCCTTTATCGCCACATTCCGGAACCTCGCCCAGGAGACCATGGGAGCGCTTGGAATCTGGCCCAGCTCCTGAGTCGCTCCTGCTCCGCAGTGGGACGCCTTCCCTTCCCGGAGAGGCAGTTTGTGGCTGGACAGGCATTTCTGTGTGGAAGATTCCGCTCCAGTTCTTGCTTTTGTTACTTGTTTCCTGCTCTGTATTTCTCCAAGAATTTACTGTCTGCCTGGTTTTTAGAAAGTGTGAGCAAGGAGCTCAGCTTTATTCCAAAGGGAGGGGTTTTCCAGTGCCCTTGGGCAGTCTCAGCCAGATGTCCTAGGGGTTGCCCCCGCAGCCTCCCCTCCTGGCAGCTCAGAGGGTGATTTGGGTTTGGGGCCTGGGAAGGAGTTGGTTTGGGGCTTGGGAAGGAGTTCACTTTCAAGGTGAAACTGATGCACCAAGGGAATGATGCCTTAGAATGTAGTTATTCTGCCTAAGGAGAGAAAGAGTTGTCCCCTCAGAGTAGAGTTTATTACCATCTTTTATTTTTTGTATATTAAAAAAAAGAAAGTTAGAGGAAAAGGGCACATTTCATTCCATCCTGAAGTACATGAAAGTCAGAGTCTCTGACTTAGTAGACAAAAAGCAGTGTTCTCAAAGACCCAAGTGTAGTCCTAATTTTTTAGTTCTTGATTTTTCTCTGGAATAGAAAGTGATTTAATAAAACTCCAAAAATCATTAATTAACAGAGAGTCAGAATTATATTGTATTAAAGTTAAAGCAAACCTTGTTTTAGTGAGAGGTTATACACACTCTAATTATAAATGTCCACATGGAAAAAGAGTGATTTTTGCATATGCGATGGGTAAGGTAACACAAGTCCCCTTGAGAAGAAACCTGTTGGCTCCGACATCGCTTCCTGACTTTGGGAAAGTCTTTCTGTGCCTGCAGCCCCTATCAGGCCTCCAGGGAGCATGTACCCTAGGGACACTGCCAGGGCTACTTGTACCTCCCCTCCTGGCCGAAGAAGCGAGAATGCTCCCTGCCTCATTGTTAACCCTATTCCACCCTGCCTCGTGCTCTGGGTCGCAGCCTAGTTTTCAGCCCTCCTGGCTTGGTGATGGATTCTTCCATGCTCCGGAGCCTGAAATCCAGGCACTCCATCAGCACCCGTCCTCACCAGCACTGACCCCCGCTGGCTGTTCCACATTGTGCAGCCCCAGACCCATCAACCGAATGGTCTGCTGGAAAACTCACAAGTCCAGTGCCGGCGCCATGGCTCATCCGTCAGTTGACTAAGCAAATCCAAGAGAAGTGTTCTCTCACTGCTGAGGGGAGGTGAAGTGATGTAGTGATGGGAACCCTGGGTGTGCATGACGGGACCTGCCAGATCACCCTTACCCCTGCCCCTGTGAAAGCTGAGCGTGCTCCAGTCCTTTGTAGCCGCCTAGCCTCATGGCTTCAGCAGAGGAGAATCCATGCCCCTTCTGGGTTTGCTTTGAGCCTCAAATGAGGCAATAGGTACAAAGTGCGCTGAAGACAGTGGTTGCCCATTTAGCTTATTAGTGCTGCTTTACCATCATTGCTGTCAGTCACCAAAGACACAAAAAAAGTGTGGATGGGAAAACAGTTTTACAGCTGGTAAGAGCCTGAGTGGGCAGCTTAGCCATAAAGTCGCATTATGTGGACTGTTAGCAAAATTGGTGCCGGGGACAATTTGAGTCATATCAAAAAATGACTTATGGAACTTTTGAATATGCTTTTTAAAACCATCTTTTACCGTAGCTTTATATTAGAGAACAATTCCTCAGTGTAATTCCCGAGGCGGGAGGTCAGTGGACCTGTGTTCTGTGTACTCACTGATTAGATGCTCATGGAGCACTCCTCTGTTTCTCAGCTCTGCACCCAGAGGGTCTGCACATGAATCACATGTGAGTTCTGGGAATTCTTCACTTGACCAGGGAGGCGTAACGCACAGAAAGGAGGGTTTGACCAATGCCTGCTGTGTGTCATGCCTTTCGTGTTGAATCCTAGTGGTCCCTGGAACTGATATCAGCAAACACCCCCTTCTACAGGTTGCTTCTCTACAGACAAGGGGAGTGAGGCACAGAGAGGCTGAGTGATTCATCTGAAGTCACACAGCTATGATCAAGCCAGGACTCAAGCCTGGATGATGCCAGAATGTCTAAAAGGGGAGGGAAGGTGTGCACATGAATCACTCCAATGGAAGTGTCAAAAGCTGCTTTATGCAACAATGAGGCGCAAAGGGACTGTGATCACTATCCCAGGGAGAGAGGGTTTCCATTGTCTCGTGGGAGCTAGGAATAGGAGGGAAGGCCTTTGAAGGGAGAAGAGGACAAGGGAGAGAGGGAGAAGGAGGAAGGAGGGGTGGGTGAAGAGGAGGAAAGGGAATAAGAGGAAAGGGAGGAGGGGGAAGAGGGGGAGAGGGAGGAGAGGGAAGAGGGGAGGAAGGAAGGAGGTCAAGAGGAGCCACCTCAGGTTGGGACCTAGTTTGCTGTTCATCTCATTTCTGTCTTGACCTCACGATGGTTATTTTAATTCAGGTGCAATTTACATGCAGTAAAATTTGCTCTATTTAGTGTACAGTTGTCTGAGTTTGATAAACATTATGCCATGACACTCCCACCACTATCAAGACGCAAATATTTCTATTGCCCAAATCATTTCTTCCACCCTTTTCAGCCTCCACTCTTCTCCTGGCCCTGACCACACCCATTTGTGTCCAGACACAGTGTCTCCACCCCAGAATGTCACCTACATGGAGCAGTACAGTTGAGCCCTTTGAGTCCGGCAGCGTTCACTCAGCGTGGTGCCTGAGACCCCTCCAGGAGGCTGCCTGCAGATGAGCGCTTGTTCTTCAAAGCAAAGCTTCTCCATCTTCAGCACTTTCTCTGGGCTGTGGTTGTCAGAGCCTCCCCATGGGGACTTATGGCTGCCGACATCATCCATTGTCTCTGCTTATTGGGACTGTTTGGGGTGAATTGATTGAGCTGGGTGGCCCCAAGTGAGTCATTTGAGGGTGACCTACAGACAGGACAGTTCCTGGCTGTGTCTGGAAAAGCCACCTGTTCCCCGTGGTGCTCCAGGTGCAGGCAGGACCTCTCACATATCCAGGGCTCCTGACCCCAGTGGGGCTGCTGGTACCACGGGCATAACTGAAGAGTCCGTGCTAAGAACAGCATCTGATCCCTTAACCATGAGGATAGAAATGCACTTGCTTCAAAAAACAGAACATAAAACTGACCATCACTGCAGTGGCTGTGACAGCAGAGGGGTCTGTCACCAATAATGAATCATTTTAGGAGCTAGGGAGGAAAGCACAAAGTGCTTAATAAATAGTCTCTGGAAAGTGAGTGAGGTGTTTGTGTGTGTGTCTGTGTGTGTATCTTGCTCTAGGTATTTCCTCTGTGAAATATAGAGGCGATTGATTAGGATTAGAATTTCATCATTTTTAAGGAACAGAAAGAGTGGGTTTTGGAGTTGGAGGGAGGCCAGTTTAAATTTTAGGTGTTCCATTCAGGAGGCTTGTAAAAAAAAATCTTAAATGTTGGTGCAGATTCTCTCAGCCTCTGATTTCTCATCTGTAAAATGGACTTTCCTGCTTCACAGGGTTGCTTTGTGAACTGAGTGGGATTCCTGGGGCCTGACAGTGTGCTGGGTGCACAGGAGGAGCTTGTGTGGTGGGCTTGTCTTTAGAAGGTCAGTTGAGTTGTGGGAGAGAGGTGTTTCCAGAATGCTGTCTGTTCTTCTGGTGATGAAGGCCCAATTCCCACGGCCTCACGTGGTTCACCTGAGGGTGTCTGCTTCATGATCGGTGGATGCCTTCTAACACGTCTTTCCCTTGCCTCTGTTGATCTGCCTGTTCAGATGCCATAAAACGTGCCCACCACCCTTTCCATCTCTTGTTCCTCTCTCTGTTCCCCAAGGGGGCTGATCCGTTCTCCAGAACATCATAGGGACTGGGCTGAATATTGCTTTTCAGTCCCCATTTATGACTAGCAATCATAGCAAGTGCTTAGTCAACTCTTACCACCTTTCATGGAGAAGACTTTTCTGGTTTCTCCTTTGAAAATAAAACATTGCAGGGAGGATAGTGCTAGTTCTTTTGAAATGAAAAGTTACTTTTGAAGCACACCTGTCACAAAAGTAGAACATGGGATTCTTAGTGTCAGTACCTGGAAAAAGGAAAGGTTCCATGCCACTTCATAAATCTATCAGATTTCTCCTTCCTTTGCTTCAAACCAACTTTTTGTTGGAAGCAGGGCCAGTGAACACTTCAGTGCATTACAGACGAGCGACTGATATTTTTGGTTGCTGAGTGATGGATGATGGAGGGTGCCGAAGTGTGAGGTCAGCTGTCCCTTTGGCTAGCATGCCTGGGAGCACAGTGGGCATTGGCTGGCCTGTTTTCAGCAAGAATGGAAGGGATGTTTTCAATTTTTTTTTGGTTTTCTCCATTTTTTGGATGATTTTTGAAATACTGAGTGCCCCTCACCCTCTTGGCTCCTTGTGGGAAAGCCACGTCTCAGAAGCAGGGAGAGAGAAGGATTTCCTGCAGGGAGGGTGGGTGAGGAAGTGGCTGTTGCTACATGTCCTCCAAGAAGACAAGAACGTATGCTCTGTATTTTCTTCCTTCTGGTTCTTTTCCAGGCGATAAACCTCCCTGGTATGTCATGCAGCGGAAGTTGTTCAGGGCCGTATTTATGTTTGTTGGATTTTTAACTAGGACCCTGCCACAAGGAAATTGTTGCCAGCCAGTGGACAGGCTCCCTTGGGAGGGGAGGTCCTGGGTGCTGGTTGGCCAGGGCTGGGGGCATCGCAGAAGGAAAGGGGACACCGAATGGGATGGTGTACCCTGGACTGAGATGTAGAAAGGTTTTCTTCCTGCATCCGCATCCGAAAAACTATGGGATCCCTGTGAGTTACTTCCTCATACTCTGGGATCAGGTTTTGAATTTGCAGAATGAGAGTTGATTTGGACTTCCCCATGCTTCCTTTAAGATGGAAGTAAAATGTTAAAATATGTTTCTTAATTATATATAAAGATGGAAGGGGAAGACGAGCAGCAGGACCCCATCTTTTAGAACTCTGTCCTTACCACACTACCTCCTTCATAGCAGTGGCATCTCTGATAGCACATCAGGTGCCAGAGACAGATCAGATAATTGAAGCCCTGCAGCCTCCCTCATCTGGTGGGGGCTTCTCACCCTCCCTGCCCCTAGGAGCTCAGGGCGCCAGGAACCTCACCCACAGCACATGCCCAAGAACCACAGATGGAAGTTTAGTTGGCTATGTCATTTCTCTGGTCTGGATGCAGAAAATTACTTTCTACACTACTTTTCCAAACCAGAACGATATTATCAGTAGCATTCTGCCATCAGTTAAGAAGGGTATCCTTTAATGATGGACCTGTGCCTTTTGCGGCTGCAAACAATAGGGTGTGGGCTCCTGTTTGGTTTCTCATTGGCGAGACTGGCAGTCAGCCATGCAGTGACCCTACTTCCACACCCCTGGTAGGTTTCATTTCTAGTCAGGATTCTCTTTATATTGCTCTTATCCTGCAGCTTTTGCATTGAGTCTTAGAAAGCATAACAATGGCAGAAAGTGTTTAGATGAAGCTCTTTCCATAGGTGAGAAGATAGACGATACAGAGCTCAGAAGACAGATGTGTACCCAGCCCCGCCATTTGGAACTGTGTGGGTTTAAGCAATGAAGTGCCAGCTTCACAGGTGGCAAGAGGATAAAGGAGACTGGAAGCGGCAGGTAGCATGGTGCCCTTGGATTGCACCTGCTGTTTGCCAGGGCTTCGTCCCATTCATCTTTGTACCCCTGGTTCCGAGCACACTGTGGCCAGATAATGGTCAGATGTCCCTTGGATCTCTGGCCCATGAGAGAGGTGCTTCCTGCTTCATGAGCATATGGGCTAACCTTTAGGTTCATAATTTTTTTTTTTATTTTGTATTTAGAACCCTTAAATTGGGTGACTTCAGGTACTTTTCCAATTGTGTTCATTATCAGTTGGAGACCAGCCAGGTCAGCAGCCATGGCCGCCCTGTTTCCAGCTCTCACGGATGGCGAGACCGGGCTGTGCCGGCTGGGAGGAAGAGGCCCAGAGAGTGGGGACACCTGGGCTGCAGGGGCCCTTCTACCTTCAGATCCTTGTGGGCTGTATGTGTGTTTGGTTTTGGTTGGTGGTGGTTTTTTGTTTGCTTGTTTGTTTTTCCTGCTAAAGTGGCTGAGCTTTCCAAAATAGTTCCACAAGTTTTGTCATGTGTGAAAAAACTCAAACTTTTAGCCTCTCACTCAGTGTCCACCTGGTGCCAGAGCCTATTCTCTAATGCTAGAAGTGCAAGGGAGAGCAAAATAAAGCACACCCCAGCCCTCAGTGAGCCAGAGTTCCAGTGAGTAAAGGTGCAGTTCTGCCGAATGCTGGTATGTGCTGTGGATAAAAACTCAGTGAGGAAAGGGTGGTCAGGGCTGCACCTGTTGAGGAAGTGGGGGAGCTGAGATGCAGAGAAGGACAGGAGCCAGGGCCCCAGGGCAGGTGTGTGCTTGCAGTGGACTGCTGGGAACAGGGCAGGCAGAGAAGAGATAGGCCCAGGGAGCGGATGCCAGGCCCTGTCCAATGTGGGAAGAGCCTTTAATAGTAATTATGGGTTACCTTATTTGGAGCCTGTGAGCTGGATACTTTATGCACATATTCTCTAGTTCTCATAACTTTGAGATAAAGATGGAAAGCATCTTTGTATCTTTCATTCCATTGAAAGATAGGAAATATTCCACTTTATAAATGAAAAACCAGGAAACTGAACAGCCTGAATGTCATGACCGGGAACACACACAGCGTCGATGGTGGAATGGGAATCCCATCTTCAAGGATGAAGGGAAACAGCCATCTCCTTTGTCCAACTGAGGTTCAAGTCCTTCCTTTTGCAAAGTGATAGCCTTTTATGAGAAAACAGGGTAGGAACCAGGTGTTCCAGAGGCCCCTTCTTCTCTCCTGCTGAGGCTGACTCCCCTGCCCCTGCTCAAGACAACGAAGGTATGGGTGCAGGGGGTTGTCTGTGAAGCTCCTGGGAGAGCCTGCCCGGAGCTCTGCACCTTCAGAAAGATCTGTTCTCCTACAAAGTGATTCAGAAGCTTGACCTGTCCTGTCGTGGGATTCACTTGATATGTTTCATATTCTTTTCCTGTACATTTAACACTTGCTGGGCATTTTCTGATGTAGAAGACTACCTATGTATGTAGCAGGAAGTTTAGGAAGAGTCCAGCCTGGTCTTTGGTGCTGGACAGGGCCTGGATTAAATCCTCTCTGTCCCATGGCTGTGCTCCCATGTATTAATAGGAAGGTGGTCGAACCCACCTGGGTTGTCAGGATTCGATGAGACCCTGCTCTGAGTGCTCAGAATTAGCCTGGCATAGACCGAGTGTTTAGTCAATGGCAATGGTAAATGGTGTTATTGTTAATGCATCTATTATTATTTTAAGATTTCTACTACTAATAAAATAGGATTATTCATACCCCCTTGGAGAGGGAATACCCTGTCCCTTACCATTTGGTACAGGGCCTTCTAATCATGTGCTATTCTTAGCAGGGGACAGGGAGCTAGCTGGAGGATTCTACCTCAGACTGATTAACAGCACTTTTTGACAGCATTTTAATTTAGATTAGAGGAATTTTTTTTACAACTCATTCTTGGCCTTTTTTTTTTTTTTTTTTTGAGACGGAGTCTGGCTCTGTCGCCCAGGCTAGAGTGCAATGGCACGATCTCAGCTCACTGTAACCTCTGCCTCCTGGGTTCAATCTTGGGCTTTTTTAAAAGTTATTGTGCCAGTTTATTTTAACTCAGATTTAGGGAGAAGGGTGTAGGAAGTCATAAATATACAGACGTAGCAGCGTGAAATCTGTGACTGTAATGGGCAGGTTCATGCCCTGTGCTGTGTGACCCTGCCGTGTGTGTCCTGGCTGTCCGCCAAGCGTGGGCGGGACCAGGCTGACGGCCATGCAGCACCTTCCATTGTGGGGAGGGGGAGTACTCTCTGTCATTCTCACGGAGCTGAAGCCGTTTATCAGCGCGTCCTTCTCTCCTTCTCACACTCTGAGAACAGCAAGAAGGATTTACCAGGTCTTCTCAATTTTCTTGGTAACAGGGAATCTAAACAGAAACCAAATTAAATTGATGTTTACTCAGGGTCTATAAAGACACTCACCCGTGTGCTATGCCATTTAATTCTCAGCTCAACCTTTACATACCGTCTAACCACACCCTCATTTTATAGCTGGGAAGCTGAAGGTCAAGGTGAATGCACCAGTTGGTGGAACCTGAAGGGTGGACTCAGGATAGAGCTGGGATTTGAAGCGGTGTTCATATGATGCCAGAGCTTCTTCAAGGGACCACTCTACTGCACAGTCACCTAGTGATTGCATTAACAAATGGATTGTAGTTCATATTTTTGAAATTGTAAAGGTCATATTTGCACGTGCCTTATAATTTAGTCCAGTCTTTCCAGGTGTTCCTTTGTCTAATTTACACAGAGCTGGGTGACGGAGGTGTTTTAATCTCTACCTGGTCTGACCCGGGCTTCAAAGATGGCTGTTTCCCTTCATCCTTGAAGATGAGATCCCCATTCCACCACTGACTCTATGTGTGTTCCCAGTCATGATATTCAGGCTGTTCAGTTTCCTGGTTTTTCATTTATAAAATGGAATGCTTCCTATCTTTCAGTGGAATGAAAGATACAAAGATGCTTTCCATCTTTCTCTCAAAGTTATCACTTGCTGATGCCTGGTCAGAGCAATGTGAGTTCAATGCCTCCTCCTTGTGGGCAGGGCCACTGACAGAGCCTCCAAGTGTGTGCCCTGCAGGTGTGTGCCCTCCTGGAGGTGGGCAGTGGGCCAGCAGGAGCACACAGGGCCAGTGCACCCACTTCTAGGCCCACCTCCACCTCCTAGCAGCTGCCCGACCCTGGGCAAGTTATTTATTCTGTTTGAACTTCAGTTCCTTATAGATAAACAAGGAATAACAACATAGATCATGCTGTGATAATTAGAGAAAATGCACAACACGCCTGCCCTGTCAATAAGAGGTACTCAGAAAACAGCAGCAGTCCCTGAAGCCGTTACCTTGAATGAATCTCATGGCATATGTCCTGTTATCACATTCCCTGCCTTGAAGACTTGGTTTATTTTCAGCATTTTGTGTAGCATTTCTACTCCCAGACCCTCCCTCCCCTAGGCTTGACTTTAGGATGGGAGTCAGGGCCACTGCAGACGGGCCCATACCCTGTGTCCACACTCCCCTCTCCCCGCTCCTCTGTGTGCTTTCCCTTGGGCACGGTTGAAACAAGAAGAAGAAAGTCTGGCGTGGGCGCGTTTTCAGCACCGCACCCAAGTACCTCTCGGGACTGTGTACCAACACGTTGTCCCAGTGTTTTCAAAAAAGCCAGCAGCCGCTGACTGTGGTGGTGCATCAGCCTGGAGCCTGGGGCTGTGAGGCACATGCTTAGAGGAGGTCCCTCCAGAGGGCTCCTGGGCCAGGCTCGGTGGCCAATGTCAGGTAGTGGCTCACGTCTCTCAAATCCAGGTGTCCACAAAGCATGGGTTTCCCACCACCAGCAGCTCCCTGGCTGTGGAATGCCTGCCATTTCATAGTTGAGAAAGTAGGAGAAGGTGGGGGAGGCCCACGGGGTAAGGCATGTGCTGACTACAAACTCCAGCTTATTTTAGGAGGCTCTTGGCAAGGACCCGCTATGTGTGGTCGCGGCAGTTGGCCAGTCAGCAGATTGAGGTTCGGGAGTCCCCGAATGCCAGAGCCGTGGCCATGATTAATAATAGCAGCCGAAGCTTCAGCCCTTCCTACCCACACTTTGTTTATTTATTTATTTTTGTTTTTAAAAAGTGATTTATTTAGAGAGAGAGAAACAGGAGAAGGAGAGAGAAAGAAACAGCCAACTCTCACACTGATTGGGAGAACCCAGAAAGATGGAATCCAGGAGAGGAAAGCAGCTTCCACACTGAGTGGAAGGGAACAGAGGGAGAGATGGAGTTTAGGAGGGGAAGACAGGCTTCCACGAGAGTGTGGAAGGGGACACCAGAGGGGAAATCCAGGAGAGAGAAAAACAGCTTCCATGAAGGGAGTGTTTGTGGAAGGGGACCCAAACATGGAGTCCCTGCTGCCCACACTTTAATTCAAAGTTTTATTTTCCTGACATTCCATGTATGGAGATCAGTGCATGCAAGTCAGCCTCAAGTGTTTGTGACCCTGAGACATTCACCAGGCACCTACTTGGCCCAAAGATGCTAAGCCAGATGGGAAGTGCAATCAATTCTTGCACTTTCTCTTTTCATTGAATTTCATGTTGACATTTGAGCAGACGTGCAGTTTTGTTGTTGTTGTTGTTGTTGTTGTTGTGTGTGTGTGTGTGTGTATGTTTGAGACAGAGTCTCGCTCTGTTGCCCAGGCTGGAGTGCAGTGCTCACTGCAACCTCTGCCTCCCGGATTCAAGTGATTCTCCTGCCTCAGCCTCCCGAGTAGCTGGGACTGCAGGTGTGTGCTGCCACACCCGGCTAATTTTTGTATTTTTAGTAAAGATGGGGTTTCACCGAGACCCTCAATTGGATAGGAATTTACTACCTGGCCCCTAACTGATGCTCAACAAATGTTAGACGGGTCTATAAGTGGAAGCTCTTCTTTGTGTAGGATGAACAGTCCATTCTCAGGGATTTACGAGCTGAGCCTGGCTCAGCATTTACAATCATGATGAAACTAACAATGAGCCCTCAAGGCGAGATGATTCAGAAGGTGAAGAATCTCAGAGCTCAGAATGACAGTTTGTTCTGCATGGAAAGGTGGAAATGATTCTAGTGCCTGAAGATGTTTGTTTATTTGCATACCTTTTCATTGTCATGCTCCAGAGTATGTGTAGAACTTTGTGATCTTAGAGGAGTCTTTGTCCTTGTTTATCATTAGTCATCTTTTGAATCCATTTATTTGCTTAGACAAATGAACATGCTCATTCCAAGGGTGTGAGGCTGGCTTTCATTTCTGACTGAAAGCCTCTCTCTGTTTTTCTCCCCCACAGTGCTACACACGCAGGGCCCTGTTGACGGCAGCCTTTATGCGAAGGTGAGGAAGAAAAGCTCCTCGGATCCTGGCATCCCAGGGAGCCCCCAGGCCGTCCCAGCCACCAGCAGCCCAGACCACAGTGACCACACCTTATCTGTCAGCAGTGACTCTGGCCACTCCACAGCCTCTGCCAGGACTGATAAGACGGAAGAGCGCCTGGCTCCGGGAACCAAGAGGGGCCTGAGTGCCCAGGAGAAGGCCGAGTTGGACCAGCTGCTCAGTGGCTTTGGCCTGGAAGATTCTGGAAGCTCTCTGAAGGAAATGACTGATGCTCGAAGCAAGTACAGCGGGACCCGCCATGTGGTGCCGGCTCAGGTCCACGTGAACGGAGACGCTGCTCTGAAGGACCGGGAGACGGACATTCTGGATGACGAGATGCCCCACCACGACCTGCACAGTGTGGACAGCCTTGGGACCCTGTCCTCCTCGGAAGGGCCGCAGTCGGCCCACCTGGGCCCCTTCACCTGCCACAAGAGCAGCCAGAACTCACTCCTGTCTGATGGTTTTGGCAGCAACGTTGGTGAAGATCCACAGGGCACCCTTGTTCCAGACCTGGGCCTTGGCATGGATGCCCCCTATGAGCGGGAGCGGACTTTTGGGAGTCGTGAGCCCAAGCAGCCCCAGCCCCTGCTGAGAAAGCCCTCAGTGTCCCCACAGATGCAGGCCTATGGGCAGAGCAGCTACTCCACGCAGACCTGGGTGCGCCAGCAGCAGATGGTGGTGGCTCACCAGTATAGCTTCGCCCCCGACGGGGAGGCCCGACTGGTGAGCCGAGGCCCTGCAGACAACCCTGGCCTCGTCCAGGCCCAGCCAAGAATCCCACTCACCCCCACCCGAGGGACCAGCAGCAGGGTGGCTGTCCAGAGGGGTGTGGGCAGTGGGCCACATCCCCCCGACACACAACAGCCCTCTCCCAGCAAAGCGTTCAAACCCAGGTTTCCAGGCGACCAGGTTGTGAATGGAGCCGGCTCAGAGCTGAGCACAGGCCCCTCCCCAGGCTCGCCCACCCTAGACATCGACCAGTCCATTGAGCAGCTCAACAGGCTGATCCTGGAGCTGGATCCTACCTTCGAGCCCATCCCTACCCACATGAACGCCCTCGGTAGCCAGGCCAACGGCTCCGCATCTCCAGACAGCATGGGAGGTGCGCTCCAGGCAAGCAGCAGGCTTCCTGACACAGGAGAGGACACCAGCAGGACCCCCGGGCATCAAGGTGAGCTGATGCTCCATGGGAGGTGCTCCACGGGAGGCTGACGTGTGATGAGAAATCAGCCTAGTAGGTTAGCTTTTGGCAAAACCCACAAGGGAAAGGGAGGGACGTTTCCCTTGCAGTTTCTACTCTTGTGAATTTTGGTCTAGGATCCAAGTTCTGTCATCCTGCTGTGGTCCCTTGGTAGCAGATTGGAGGGTGGGAGGAACCAGGCAGAAAGCCTGCTGTTATGTTAACGTCAGCACAGGGGCAAGGACAGCATGCACTCTGCTGGAAAGGGCTGGCCATGCCTTCACTGCAGAATGGATCTAACAGTGAAACCATTCTCCCTTTGTGAAAGTTAGTGGGTTAACGAAGGAAGCATACTTACCTCTGTCCCTGTAGGGTAAGCCAGGGCTTTGTGGAAGAATGCCAGTTACTTTAGTGGGGCTGAAGGTCAGGGATCAAGAGGACTGCTGAGCCCTGAGACAGCTTTGGCACATGGAAGTGATTAAGCAGTCATGGTGTACAATGTCCTGATCACAAATACACGTGTCAGTGCTGGCCATGGTGATGTGTGGAGACTATTTATGGAAGGCAGCAGCTGGGCAGAGGGCTGGGCTCCACAAGAGTTTCTACCATGGAGAGCAGCTCAGTGATGGGAGGGCTTGCGGGAGCAGGCTCGGGTGAAGGGGCTGAGAGCTGTGGCAGCATCCAGAGCAATGGAGCCAGGTGTCGGGGCCTCCTGGGGATGCCCCAAAACCAGATGGGGGCCATGCTAACTGCAGGGAGGCCAGGACTGCATATGTCCTTTTCCCCTGAGGCTGGTGGTTTAGAAACCGGCACAGGGCCTTTGTGCCTAGCTTTGAGGCCTGGGAAGAACCAGGGCTGGCCAAAATGGACAGACAGTGACCTCTGCCTGGTTCACAGCAGCACTGTGTCGATGTAATGGGGCATGTTACCTATTGGGACCAGTTTACTGTACAGTGTTCTTTCTGTTGGTGAGGCATGAAGGCTGAGAGGACCAGAGAGCCGGAAATGGTCAGGTCGGCCAGGGAAGACAGCAGGCAGAGAGGGGCGCTGGGGTGGAGTGGGGGTGTCTCAGGTAGGGGCCTGTGTGGGTGAGGGTTGTGGGGAGATCATGTGGTCTGGAAGCTCCTGCACAGAGGTGCACGTCAGGAGAGGACGACCAGGCTGTAGCTGCTGGAGGTGGAGAGACAGAGCTGTGTTCTGGGAGTCCCCGTAGTGATATGCAGGGACCAGGACCTTGGGCCAGAGAATGTGGCATCCGTGTGGTGCCAGGCCTCCACATTGGCACATTTTGGTGTGTTGGTCTCTGGAGGCCGCTGGCTCCTTACAGGGGCCTGCCTCTAAAAGTGAAGATCAGAGAGGTAAAGGACGAGAGAACATCACTGGGTGACACCGTGCATGTGATTCCCACCGTGTGCTGGTAACACTGACGAGAGATGCTGCCATTTATGCCAGCATGGTTCTTGGTTTAGGTGTGCTGGCCCATGTCATCTTCCTAAGCCCCCTGGCTGCAGGCCCCACACCAGTCCCTGCCTTACAGTCATACTGACGGAGGTGTCAGTACGTGGCCCACCCAGGTTCACATGTGACCTGCACAGTAGAGCAAAAGTTAGTGCCCTGTGGTGTGCACCCATTGTCTTCACCCCCTTTGGAGTCACTCGTCAGGTCTGGGGTGGCCTGGGGGAAGGAGCACACACTCTGTAGACATTGGTCCTGGCTTCAGGTCTGAGTGTGCCGTGGGCTGCCTGAGTGATGCAGGCGGTTAAAGGGCAGTGTTTCTGTGAATTTCTCTTCACTCCATCTTTGAGAAGGAAACCCTATTCCAGCGCATGGCGCAGGGAAGGTGTGAAGAAATGCTAGTCCGCATCCACCTCTCACTTACTGGGGGTGTGACTGAGCAAATGGCTGGCATTCCAGCTTGCCTGAATAACTCTGACTTTGTATGTCATGAACTGGGAGTTTGCAGGAGCCAGGAGAGTCCCCCATGTATAGATTGTTGGCCTTTATGACAGAGCTGTATAGCAACCACAGCACCACAGCAGGGGTAGCAGTTCCTGAGTAATAGGTCCAGGTCGATGCATTAAACAAGTATATAGGAAATTCTGAGTTTACAAAAAATGCTCCAGTGGGAACAAAACTATGTGCAGTATTACACCGGACTTACTTCACCAAACAGTCTTAAAAAAAATTACTTGGAAACATTAAAATCAGAAGTCTTTTCTCCTGGATAACAATCTCCTGTAAGGTTTGGGAGAGGTTGGAGGCGTCTGAGAGTATGTGAAGAAGAGGACTTCATGGCTTAGGTTAACATGTAGTAGCCTCTTGAGGTTAATATGTCTTCCAGTTGATTGAATTCAATCCTTAGTGATTCCCCATTCTTGCTGCAAGGAAGCAATTGTAAGGCCTGGAATTTTAGAAAACCACATCATATGATCCACCCTCAGACTGACTGTTTTTAAATTACTTGGTAAACTCATCACTTTAATAACACATTTTGATTTTGGTTTTAGATCCTCTTTAATTCCTTTTATTATAAAAGTTATTTAGTTATCATTTTGAAGTTTAAGGACTTTCATATCTCAACAATAGACCAGTAAAATTCAGTGCATGTTTGGGTATCAACAGTACAAATTTAAAGTATTTATTAATCTATTCATGATTGACACGCATCTTGGGCTATTTGTCAATTTTTTTCATAGCTTTAGAACTAAAAAGATATCAGAAGTTTAGAGATAAGCAAAACTGGATACCAGTCTCCCCAGAGCTTTTTAAAATTGGGAAGTGACCTTCTCGTAGGAATCCTGCCATCCATGTGAGCAACTGTTCGTAAGCAGTGATGAATGGGCACTGAAGGGTTAGCCACAGCATCGGGAACAGGGCAGAGTGAGCCATGCCCTTCCTGGGAGCTCTGCTTCCTCTTTCAGGACGTGCCTTTTGTGCTAAGTAAGCACCAGGCTGGGAGGTGGAGCAAGCCTTGAGACTTGTACTTCATTTAGTGTAAAAAGCCTGCTCAGTGTGGAGGTGGTCTCTGAATAGCCTGCAAGGCAGGGTTTTGGATCTCGGTCCAGAACTTTCGGAACTGATAGAAACCCCATTTTAAAAATGCCTACTAGGGTGAGGCAGGCAGATCACCTGAGGTCAGGGGTTCAAGACCAGCCTCGCCAACATGGCAAACCCTCGTGTCTACTAAAATTAGAAAAATTAGCTGGGGGTGGTGGTGCATTCATGTAATCCTAGTTACTCGGGAAGCTGAGGCAGGACAATCGCTTGAACCCAGGTGGCAGAGGTTGCAGTGAACGAGATTATGCAACTGCACTCTAGCCTGGCGACAGAGCAAGACTCTGACTTAATTTTTTTTTTTTTTTTGCTTACTTCTGTAGCTCTCAGGCACTGCAGCTAAGCAGGGAAGGAATCGTTTCTTCCCTCCCTGGCAGGTATAGAAAACAGTGGAACTCTTTTGATTTTAAAATTAAATTTCAGTGTTGACATTGATGATGGTGATGACCCTGATGATGGTGATGGTAATGATGGCAATGATATGGTGATGGGGATGATGTTGATGGTGGTGATGGTGATGATGACAGTGATGATGGCGACAACTGTGATAATGGTGATGATGGTCATGGTGATGATGTTGATGACCCTGATGATGGTGGTGATGATGGTCATGGTGATGATGGTGATGACCCTGATGATGGTAATGATGGTGATGACTGCAGTGATGTTGATGGTGGTGATGGTGATGATGACTGTGATGATGGTGATGATGTTGATGGTGGTGATGCTGTTGATGGTGGTAATGGTGATGGTGATGATGATGATGGTGTTGATCCTGATGTTGGTGATGACTGCAGTGATGTTGATGGTGGTGATGGCAATGATGACTGTGATGATGGTGATGATGTTGATGGTGGTGATGCTATTGATGATAGTAATGATGGTGTTGGTGACGATGATGATGATGTTGATCTTGATGATGGTGACAATGGTGATGATGTTGATGGTGGTGATGGCGATGATGACTGTGATGATGGTGATGATGTTGATGGTAGTGATGGTTTGGTGATGGTGATGATGATGGTGATGACTATGATGGTGGTGATGCTGTTGATGGTGGTGTTGGCTATTGTGATGTTGATGATGTTGGTAATAGTAAGAGCTGTTATGCTGAATGCCTACACTGTTTTAGGTACCTTCATCTTCACTGGAACATATAACAGAGTTCTCATCTCTCTGACTCTGCACCCCATGGCTATGCCCTAATTTCACTAAACTCACACTCTTCCACTAGCCAGCAAACCTTGAGGGAAGTACCCATTACTTTTTGTTTCCCCCTGGCATACAGGGAGAGCTCGACATATGTTTGTAAATACTGGGGCCTGGGACTGTATTTACATTATGTTTGTAAATACTGGCGGAAGTGCAAATGATCCTATCAAGACCTGGATTGCTCTGCTGAATGGGCACCGAAGGGAGATTTATCGCTGGACAATGTAGAATAGCCTTGACCACCCACAAGACCAGAGAGAGGCCATCTAGAGGTGGGGCATCACTGAGACCTGGGTGCTCTCTGTGCCAGTGAGCATGGTTTTGTGTCCTGCTTGTAGAATGGGTGATATGCAGGGAGTTAGTTTGGGGGCATTTTGCTTGCTACAAGTGCCCGCCAGCCATGGGGCTGTGCTCCCTCAGTCTAGCCTGACTTCTGCTGCTGCCAAGCTCACTGTCCCCGCCCCACTCTGGGTCTCACTTGGTTTCAGCCTGTATGTGGTGTGTTTTTTGGATTATACCCTTTTAAGTGGGGAAAGATTTCAACTGATGATATCCTAGTAACAAAAGAAATGACTCAACCTGTGAAATTAATGATTCCATGGGTGGCAAAAAGCCAGCTCTGCATTTTTTTTTTCATACCTTGAGGGCTCTTTGCTTCATGTTGTCAAAATACTTTATTCATGTTACATCAACCTCCACGCTGCGATGACAGGAACCTGGCAGGCCCCATTCTGTTTGCAGACAGTGCTGTAGCATTCCCGCCAGGCATTTAATGTCCCTCCCAGACTCGGCATCTGCTCTGTTAGTGCTAACCCATGGCTGATAACCTGTGCATCCTAAAGAAAGTTCAGAGCAATGGAAATTGTTGGCTTTTAATAATTGATCATGGAGAGCCCATTGTTTTAAATTGTGTGCTAAACCCCAAACAAAGGAACCAAATGTGAAAGCTGGAAGAGCATCTCAGGGTTCAGAGAGCAGCTCACCTGCAAGCTCACAGCCTCACCCTGTGGAGACATGCAGACCATCCACCCTCATTTCAACTCCAGAGTTGGGGAAACGTGTCGGGGGTGCTCAGCCAGAGCCTCTCATTCAGGCCTTGTGGGGCAGAGGGATCCTTACCAGGCAGATGGTCTGGAGGAGAGGTGGACTGGGAGAAAGCATGGTGTGCTGGGGAAGTTCAGTGCCGAGGAGTGAGGCTGGAGATGCGGACAGGCCGCACCATGGAGGGCCAGGATGGGGGCCAAGGAGCATGGCTCTTCCTCAAGGGCAGAGGCGAGCCTCGGGATCTTGGGCTGGGCCCTTGCTTGTTTTCTTTGCATGGTCACCGTCTTATCAGAGGAGAAGGGAGCTCAGAAGGTGGCACTGAGCCTGGGAGCTCCATTAGGGGCACAGAGACAATGGAGGATGGTGTTTGGCAGGATGGGGGTGCCTTGGGGTGGCACTGGCCTCCAACTCTACAGAGAAAGAATCTCGAGAGGAAAGAAGGAAGGAAGGGAAGTGAGTAAGTGGGCTCCAGTGCCTAGGCCTGTAGCAGCTGGACATTGGGAGAATGAAGGGGCCTTGGATTTGGCTACTAGTGATCTGGGTAAGAAGGTTTCAGAGCCATGCTAGGGACACAGGGGACCCACGGTACTTTCTGAAGGTCCAGGTGTTGTTATTTCTGTACTGTGTGTTATAACTGAGCAGTTCTCAGTTATGGCTGTCACTCTGCCAGTGCCGGGTCCTTGGAGCATGGGGGAAGACACCAGCATGCACATCTAAGGTGGAGGATGGAGGAGTGACCGCAGCACCAAGTACAGACACTTCCAGAGCCCTCCGAGGACTCAGGTATCAGCATGAGACCAGGGCTCATGCCAGCACCTCTGCCTTTCAGGGGCTGTCTCTGGATGATCACAGTCAGCCCAGGGTCATTTTTTCTCTGAAAGGCTTCTCTTGGTCACTGCCCCCTCCAGGAAGCTGGATGAGGTCCTAGGACCCAGGTCTTAGAAGAGGGACTTCCTGGTACTCGCATCAGAGAATCAGGATAAAGGAGGTCTGGGAGCTAAGGAACCAGGGCCATGGGTGCTGGACATGTGTCCATGAGGGACTCTTGCTCTTTGTTTGCTGTCACAGGCAAAATGAGGCTTTTCCTCCACCCATGAGCTTCCGTCTCTCAAGGTGGTGGAGAGAGATGGGATATTTATGTGCTTTGAGAGCTCTAGAAATAGATTCCTGCCCAGGGGTCAGGACTAGACACAGCTCCTCTCTACCTTCAGATCCTGAGACTTTAGGGCTGTGAGTATGGACAGGCCATATGTATGTGAGTGCATATTTAATAACCGAGTCAGCCCACTGTACTACAGGGAGCTCTGTGGGTTTCCAATTTGGAAAACATTTTAGAATAAGAAACTCCAGTCTGCTCTGGAAAACTGCGGTTGCAATTACTTTCTTTTATTGCATAAAACCAACTTCGAAATTTTAGAGTTGATGAATCATTTTCATTTGCCCCAGAGACCCTCACTCTGCAAAGCAGGGGGACTTGGTGTCTCACCCTGCCACCTTGATGGGGCTCTGAAGACACTGCTGAGAGGCTAGGGCCACAGAGGAGGAGGTGCTGTCTGGGCCTTCTGGGCCTTTAAGGTGTGGATTCCAGGCTGCTTCCTGCTCAGTCTACACTGTGAGGGACAGCCACAGCAAGGGATCTTCACTGGCTCAGTACCGTTTCTATAACATCTTTCATCTCCTGAGTGAGAGTAATGCCACCTTTACTCTACTGAGAAGAAAGTCATCGCTAATATAACCTCCTTAAGCACATATTAAAAACTAAATTTAACACCCAAACATGTCAAGGGAGAAATAAAAATAAAGTAATTCATAATAAACTTATATTTTCATTTTGAGATGAAAATCTTTGATCTGGCCCACACTAGAAAACAGAAATCATCCTTCCAGTTTAAAAAAAATTATTTTTTGTTGTGGTAAAATACACATAAAATTTGGCATTTTAATCATTTTTAAGTGTACAGTTCATTGGCAGTAAGGACATTTAGATTGCTGTGCAACCATCATTACTATTTAGTTTCAGAAAGTTTTCATCATCCCGAAGGGAAACCTCATACCCCCTGAAGTCACTTCCCATCCACACCTTCTCCCCAAGCCTCTGGCACTCACTCATCCCTTCCTGTCCCTGGGGATGTGCCTACTGTGGACATTTTGTGCCTTTTGTGGCTGGCTCCTGTGACATGGTATGTGATGTTTTCAAGCTGGATGTGTTATAGCCCATGTGGGAACTTCAGTACTGTTCATGGCTGAGTAATGTTCCACAGCAGGGATAGACCACAGTTTGTTTACCCTCTCGGTGGAGACTTGGGTTACTTCCACCTTTGGCCTTGGTGAATGGTGATGATGTGATCATGGGTGTGCCATGTTTGTCTGAACGCCTGCTTTCAGTTGTTGGGGTGTTGCCCAGGAGAGGGGTTGCTGGGTCCTGTGGCAGCTCTCTAACTTGTTGGGTCCTGTGGCAGCTCTCTAGTTGTTGGGGAACTTCCCCACTGATGCTTGAAAGTCGTTTGGCATCACCAGGCCTCTGGCGTGTGCCATTTGTTTCCAGAAGCTCTGCCCGAGCTGCACTGGAATGAGCTGGTCTGTGTGACCCTAACGGCCTGAGTCCTGGCTCAGGGGAATTGCTGATTTCTGGAGTCCTGGATAGGTGGTGGTAGAATTCTCTCCCTCTGTCAGGGTGGAGCAGTTATGAAACTCCACTGTCTCAGGAACATAAAGCAACGTGGCTTTTTTCCAGTCATGCCACATGTCCACTGCACTGTGGCTTGAGGGGGCCTCATGCCAGGACCTGGGATGAGGGGCAAGCCCTCACTGTGCACCCAAGGCTGCCCACACTCCTGAGAGCACTCCCAGCTCCCACAGCTGCTGCCAGAAGTTACTGGTTACATCCCATGTCACAGTTCGTCAGTCGGGTGGACCCATGGCCACACCTGTGTTCAGCGCAGCCCATGTGGCCCTGAGGGTGGACAGCCCTTGTGTCCCTCCGAAGGCATGGGGTGGTAAACACCATGGTGATTAAAAGATGAAGTGTTTGGGGAAGAGACCAGTAGGGTCACTTGATGGGGGTGATCCAGAAAGAAAACCAATGCATGTGAACAGGCAGGAATTGAAGCCCATTCACAAGCCCCGTGGGTGGGGCCTTTGGGGCTGGGGAGAGTGTGAGGCAGGCGGGGCGTCTCCCTTCGGTGGTTTGCAGATTTTTGCATCTGCACGTTAGGTTTCAGTTGACTTATAAAACACAGGGGTATTGCTGACATTCTCGTGTAGGAGTGCTTTGTATTTTTGACATATCATTTCCCTTTTAAATGTGTCTTTTTAGAAGAAATGCCACCACCTAGCATGAACTTCAGGGTTTCCCAGTGGAAAGAATTTTCAATTTTGCAATCTAAAAAAACGGGATTCCCTCCCTCCGCCTTCTGTTGCAGCTTTGCCGGCACCCACCTGTTCTGTTAGAATCAGGGTGAGACTTGAAGACAGCTCGACTGAGGAAGGGCGTGCCTGGGAAGGGAGGGCTCTTGCCTGGGTTGGTCTTGATATGTCAGTCAGAACCCTGCCTAAGGATTTCTTGACACATTACATTGTAAAAAAAAAAAAAAAAAAAAAAAAACTGTAAGTTACCCAGCTTGTTAAGGCTACGCCCTCCAGGTAGAAGGGGCTGGTCAGTCAGTCCTGTTTCAGTTCAGGGAGAAGGCTCCTCAAACCATTTCTGGGAGCATTTCAGCTGGGAAGTGTTGGGGCGTCCTTGTCATGCCACCCTGCCTCCTTTTAAACAGTGTCTTGAAAAGATTCATGGGTGTGTGTGAATGAGCTGAAGTCTGGAGGCCTCAAGCTCACCGTGAAGCAGTCTTTGCCTGTTACTTGTTTTCACTCCTAGGAATGCAAGGGAGCTTCCAGAGCCTATGAAGCATACCTGTGGGACCTCACGCTTCCTTCCTAGAGGATCACATCAAGATAAATCAGTAGCTTATGGGGACTTTACCTGCTAGTGCCCAGATAGAAATGAAAGTAGGCATGTTTGAAACTAGGTAATATTCTAGCATGTCATGAGTTTTCATCTTTTTTTTTTTTTTTTTTGAGATGGAGTCTCGTTCTGTCACCCAGGCTAGAGTACATTGGTACGATCTCAGCTCACTGCAATCTCCGCCTCCTAGGTTCAAGCGATTCCTTTGCCTCAGCCTCCTGAGTAGCTGGGATTACAGGCGTGTGCCACCATGGCCAGCTAGTTTTTGTATTTTTAGTAGAGACAGGATTTCACTGTGTTAGCCAGGATGATCTCCATCTCCTGACCTCATGATCTGCCCACCTCAGCCTCCCAGAGTGCTGGGATTAGAGGCGTGAGCCACCACACCTGGCCTGTTCTTTTTATTTTTTTATTAATTAATTTATTTATTATTTGAGACAGGATCTCATTCTGTCACGCAGGCTGGAGTACAGTGGTGTGATCGTAGCTCACTGCATCCTTGACCTCCTGGGCTCAATTGATCCTCTCGCCTCAGCCTCCTGAGTAGCTAGGATGACAGGTATGTGCCACCATGCCTAGCTAAATTTTTTTGTATTTTTTTTTGTAGAGACAGGGTTTCATCATGTTGCCCAGGCTGGTCTGGAACTCCTGGGCTCAAGTGATCCCCCCACCTGGGCCTCTTAAAGTGCTGGGATTACAGGCGTGAGCCACCGTGCCTGGCCCCTGTTTTTTCTATGTTTTAATTAATTAAATTTTCACTGTATATATTTAAGATGTTTAACACGATATTTTGTTACATCCATACATAGGGAGAGGATCAGTACAGTCAAACAAATGGACATATCCACCCACCATTTTACCTAGTTACTTTTGTGTAAGAGCACCTACAATCTACTCTTTAATTAATACTGCATCCTGAAAATTTACTAAGGGAATGGATTCTGTCTCTTTTAGAACAGCGGTTGGACATATTGGCTGCATGTTGGAGTCACCTGGGAAGCTTTAGAAATGCAGATGCTAAAAATGTGGGTGCCTGCTTCTACCTCGGGAGGGTGGCAGATTGAATTAGCACTGGTGGGGCCTGGATGTCAGACTTGCCTTAAAAACGCTCCCTAAATAACGCAGTGTGAATTCAGGGTTGAGACCTGCTGTGATTCTTGAGCTTGGTTGTGTGTTGGAAACACTAAGGAGTTTTTGAAAATATTGACACCCAGGTCTCACCGCTGGAGGTTCTGGCTTCATGGGTGAGGCTCAAGCTTCAGGATTTTGGTGATAAAAGGTGGACAGCTGCCTTTGAGAACCACCGTTGTATATTTGCAGTCTCACCTTAGATGCCTGTCCCAGCCTCCAGGAGAGTCAGCCCTTGGCTCATTGAGGCTGAAACGTGCCACAGGGTGGTTCTGACGAGTGCAGGATTTGTGATCCTGCTGTAGAATTTAGAGGACACCTATCAGTTATCAGAGGCTGAGGTGGGAGACCCCATGGGCTGCCTCCCACCTGGGTGGTGGCTTTATTTCACCCGCATAGAGTGGGCTATGTGACCCCATAGTGGAGAGAATGTGACATGAAGCATCTGAGTGGGCAGCAAGGTGGGCGTCCGCTCCTGTACACTTGACCCATCTTCCTTCCCCTCCCTCCTCCCACTTACAGGCAGAGGCTCAGGGCCTGAGATCTGCTGTGCGCTGGCAAAGATCAGTTTCCAAGAAACATTCTGAATCACAGAACTGAATCACAGTTAAGGGTCAGCATAACTGTGGCCTTATCAATCAGGATGTGTTATTTCACACTCTCAGTATAGATAATGGGGGGAGTTCAGTGCATTTGGACAAGGTGGAAAGTTGCTTTGTGGGTGTTAAAAAATTTTTTTAAACACTTTTGTGGCTAAGTGATCTGAGAAGCCTCCTCCTGCACTTCAGACTGCTGAGGGGTGAACTGGTGCCAACAGTGCTGACCCCCAGGCTGGGTTGAGTTCAGTCCCACGTGTGTTTAGGGCAGCACCCAATGTCTTGGCCTGAATCCTTGTTTCTCCAGGGCTCTGACGGTGATGCACCCCCTTCTCACGAGGTCTCCGGGCACCCCCAGTCAAGGACCGGCTTTCCTGCTCTTTCCTCAGAGCACGTGAGGATACCCTGTCAGGACCATCCCCCACGCTGTCGTGTTGGCTTTGGTTAAGGCATGTCATCAGATACACCTGGGGCCGAGGTCATACCATCTCTGGCTCCCACTGTGGGGCTGGAATGACCGAGCATCCTCCTGCCTCCCAGGCCCAGGCTCAGTGTCCTTTTGAACCCTGTGGCGAATACCAGCTCCTGCTGGGCGTAGTGAAGTCTCAGGCGACCCAGCACAGCCTGGTGGCTGGGCAGCCCTCAGCACGTTTCCTTATCTGTCCGTGATGCCAGCCCCACCCATGAATAACAGTGAGGCTGCTACATGAGGAAACGTGCTGGTCTTTGGGAGTGGCAGTGCTGGGGCATGTGTCCCATTTTACACTCAATGTCACGTGGTTCCCGAGGCCGTGAGTGGGTAGCACCCAGTTTCTGGAGGAAAGGAGGCTCAGGTGAATCCATCTGAATGCCCAGTGTAGGGACTGGCCAAGGAGGTGGGCGGCGTCCAGTCATGTGACCTTCGGAGACCATGTTGCCCTGCCATGCATTGGTGGACAATCACCGAGAAAAGAGGGTCACAAGACTGTGTAAAGGAAAAGCCGCTGCCTGTGCCTCCCTTCACAAAGACCCCAGCTGCAGGAAAGGCTGCCCATCACCTGCAGATCACTGGGGTCTATATTCGCTGGGAGCTCCAGGGGCCTGAGATTTCTGCACTGAGTACTCACGGCCTTTGTAAGGAGAGGATGTAGAATTTGTTTGGTTCTGTTTTGTTTTTGTTTTTTACTGGCTGGGGACCAGCTGGGAAGCTGGGGCAGCTCTTCCCCAGCACCTGGGCCTTAGGCTGGGAGCAGGGTGGGCACAGGTGTGAGACAGCAGGCTGTGGGTGCCCTGGGTGCAGGCAGATGCAGGTGCCCCCCAGCAAAGGGCTTTGGGAGGTACCTTATGCCCGTCTGTGAACATCCCTTTGTGGGAGCTTGGGTTTTGTTCCTTTTCTCCTCAGTTTTCCTTAGGAGAGATACCTTGGGGAGCTGGGTGTAGGAGAGCGGATCTCCCAGAGCCCTGTAGGTGTTCCCCAGTGCTGGCAAGATCCATCTTGTCCCCTTATCAGCCCCTCCCGGAGGTGACAGCCATACTGTGTGGTGGCCAGCTCGCCTGCTCTCACGAGATCTCCTTTTTCTTCTCTTTTTCCTGGATTTGACTTCTTAACTGAGTGTGTTTATGCGTGTGTCTGCAAGTGTGTGGATGTGAAAAAGTGCTGGAGACTGGGAGCACATGAGCATGTGATTGTGTGCATGTGTGTGTGTGTGTGTGTGTGTATGTCCATGAGAGCGGTGGTGTGTGTGTGAGAGGGCAGCCCCAGCCTCCAGGGTGCACTCCTAGAGTGGTCCATTCTTCATGGACAGGTACAGGGGCCAGTTTTGGAATCCCACTCTGAGCTTAGTTCCTGCTCACTGTCGCACCTGTGCCCTCGGCCCTTCCTTGCTTCTTTCCTGCGGCACACAGCAGACATGGGTGCTGTGGCCCAGTGGCCATCGGCATCTCTGCTCTAGACGTTGCACACAGGTTAAAGGGAGGCAGCGCTGATGGAATGTCCTGGGCCTGAACTTGGCACCAAGGCCTTGATTGAGTTCTGCTCCACTACTGTGCTTCCTGGGTATCTGCCTTGGACCCAGCGTGGAGTATTCTCACGTTCAAGTTGTCTTGCCTGAAGCAGGCAGCTAATGGGCCTGCCTTGGGCCTTTGTTGAATAATTAAGGGAGCACAGAGATCCTCTTTTTCTAATAATTAAGAAAAGAAGAGAGAGACCCCTGCTGCCGGGTGCCTTGCATTGTAACCTCTGGGAGGTGTAAGCCCTGCTCTCTATAAGTGAATGTCACTTACACATCTTCTCTGAGCATATTGTTGCAGAAATCCACCTCCCATGTTAATTTGCATATGGCTGTCCGTTACGGGAGATTTATCGGAGAGAACGCAAAGTGTAAGGATCAAACACATGAGTTTGGGAGACCATAGGAACTAACATTAATGCAGAATTAGAAAGGGATTTAGGGAAATTCAGTACACCAGCACAGAGTACTACAGCATAAAGGAAGCTTTGTTCCTCTCAAAGGTAATTTCCGTGTTGTTGCCTTGGTTTTAAAAAGTAATACATTAGTGAAAACATTGAGAGATACAGACATTTACGAAGAAATACGAATAGTGCCTAGAATCGCACAACCCAGAGGGAAGTTCTTAAGAGCATTTGAGACATTTTCTTAGTTTTTAAATCAAAATGAAATCACACTACACATGCATCTTTGCCTGCTGCCTTTTGTCACTTAATGTTTCAGCATGTTTGCCTGCTTCAAGTTCCGTAAAACTTGATTTTCAGTGACTACATAAACAGTCCATTTTGAGTGTGGCCCATCGTAACACTTCCTGCCTGCGACTGTGTGCCAAGCCCCAGCCTCTGCTGCATTATCTGTGGGATCCCATAAGCCAGCTTTGTGTCGTTCTCATTTCATCGTGGAGATGGCTTTGGGGCCCTATCGCCTATGAGCAGAGAGGCAGAGTCCACCCCGGCCAAGTGGTCCCGGGCTGTTGCTGGTGGCAGGGCGTGGGTTCTGTGGCAGCTCCTGCCGGTCCAGTGGCAAGGCCATGAGCAAGCCATGCTCTCTCTTCTTCTCTGACCTTCCCTGTAGCCAAGGATTCTCAGATGGGAAGAACTTGAAAAACTGTCCCTCCTTCCTCTTCTCTAGACTGCTGTGCGCTCAGACACTTTGGAAAGGCACCCCCACTAGGTTCTCTACTGGACCCTATGTTTTTACTTAGACACTTGGCAGATTTCCTAAGACTGGGAGGAATAAACCATTGTTAAATCTGAAATTCATGTGAGAGACAGAAGAGTTTGAGAAGCCTTTGTCGGCTACCCCATCAGGACATGTCCAGAAGGAAGAGTCCCCTTCCTCAGCAGGACGAGGGGAGCCATCCCGACCCCAGGGGCCCCTCCGTCACCACAGGCAGTGGAAGTGGGCAGTACCTCCCAGGTCCCATTGGGCCCCTGTCTGCTCTGTGTAGGCTTTTTGAGGTGGGAAGGATAGAAGGCAAGGAAAGGCACCCGTGGGTTAGGAAGAGTGACCACAGAGGAATAGAGTTGGCAGTTGTGGGTTTGAAAGTCAGATACATATGTGTGGTGACAAATCATTGCTCTCTGCTGACTTGCTATGTAGTATAGGATGAGTACTCAGACCTGAGCCTCCTTTTTCCTTGTCTGCAGAAAAGAGGTAGCAGTCCGCCTTAATGGAGAGCTTACAGGCTTTCCTCTATGAGAGCACCTGCCCAGGCTTGGAATGTCACTGCTGCTGGATAAATGTTAGTCTCCTGCTTTTCTTTCTTTTGTAACTACCCCTCCTGGGCAGATGTGGGTGCATCCTAGCACATAGTGGTGTTGCAATATTTTGTCTCACTTTGCCCTGTTTTTCCTGGCATTTCAAACTTCCCATTTCCAAGATTTGTAGTCCGAGAGGAAGGGGTCTTTCTGCACATTCTGGAGAGACCCGCGCCTTGCTGACCTTATGTGCTGGTGTCTTTTCCCCTTTGGGAATGTAAAGCAGGACTAGCAGGGCTGAAGCCACGCTTTTTGTGCAGCCACATCCTGGAAGCCGGGGCATGGTGGTGCTTTTGCAGGGGCCTTGACCCCCACATTCTTCCTGCACCTGCCAAGCCCCTTTCTGGCCTCAGACCCACAGCCACTGTCCTTCGCCGAGTTCCCTCGGTTGTGGAAACCATCTTCCTCCTGGTGGTCCCAGTGGCAGGGTACTGAGAAGTATTGATCCATCCAGAGGGAGAAACACATAGCTCTGCTTAACCAGACATGACGCCACCCAGATTTTAGTGCAAGCACTGGAGGTGGGATAAAGGACATTTTCCAGGAGGTTTTTTTGAATGAAGAACATTCTGTTTTTCATTGTAATTCTTCAGAGAGAGAGAGAATCGAGGAACAGTTTCAAATCCATGTGTTCAGCAGGGACATTTCTGGGGCCAGCTCACAGAATGCCTGTGTTTCAGAGCCTCCTCTGGTCGGGGGTGCCCAGGACGGAAGCCACTGCTGGAATCATGTCAGCTCACTCACAGATCGTATTCCCTAGCTGCTCTGAAAGAGTCATGTTGAAGGAATCCTCCAAGTTGAAAGATTAGAAGAAGTGTAAGCCTCCTGCACTGAGACTTATGCTTTAGTCCTAGGAATTCCTTTTCGGATCCTGTTACAACCTGGATATGTTTTTGAGTGCAGCTGCAAGGCTGTGCTGGCTGTTGTCAGCTAACCCTAATGGGACCTCCGTCTCTGAAGCCAGTGAGTTTCCAACCTCAGGCCTGAGGTGAGAACGCATTCACACGTGCTTCCTAGCCGCCCTCTCGAGATCAGAGAGAACTCTTAACCAAGCAGTCCACAGTTTTCTTTATTATTATGACTATTTTTAGTTGAGACATAATTGTACATACATGTGGGGTACGGTGTGGTATTCTGATGAATGTATACAATGTACAATGCTCAAATCAAGGTGATTCGCATAGCTGTTTTTTCTGTGTGCTTCGTGCAGCACTGTGTGTTGGCATGATATGCCATGTCACTTTTGATAAAAACACCACATATGATCTTGCATGTTGAACAGAAGTAATATTCTCTCCCTTTGGAAAATGACATCTCTGGAAGTGACCTCTGAAGTTCTGGGCTGTGAGTGGACTGTAATGTCAGTAAAGGGCATGGGGGCTCCCGGCACTTGCCACAGATAGGTCCTCCCAGCTGGAATGAATCCCTTGAGCCCAGCAGCGTGGCTTCTTTTTCCAGGGGGTGAGGGGAGGACTAGGCTCTCCGTCACTTGCCTGTGGCCATGGGACTTCCTTTCCATCACCAACATCCAGGGTGCCGCCTGCCACCTTGACTGCTTCAGGGACAAACTCGACGTCTGAGTTGAGCACAGGTGGTGCGTGAAGCCAGCCTGGCTTTGGGACCTCACACCTCCCCCAGCCCTCTTTAAACTCACTCTTGGAATGGCTGCAAATGCATGTGTGTTGAAGAGCACTAGGGTGAAGGTGGCCCCTCCCCAGCCTGCAGCACCTGTGTCCTTTGGAGGGATGGTGAGTGGAGGACAAGGACCACTGCACCGTGGGAGTGGGGTGCTGTAGTGAGGGGCTGCCGTGTGAGCACGACTCTCAGATATGCAACTTCATTTCATTTCATCCTCACTCCTGTGTGGAAGGGAAAAGAGAAAGCATTATGCTCATTTTACCCATAAAGAAATGGGGGCTGAGGAGGTCCTGCAGCTGGTGAAGGATACACGTGAGACCCCAAATCCCAGGTCCTAACGCAACACTTCTTCATTCTTCTTTCCCTGGGTTGGTGGAAGGAGCTGCCGGGAATTGGAGAGCAGACGGAAGGAAGAGGCAGAAGGATGCTTGGAAGGACCTGGGTTTGGCTCTCCCTTGCTTGGTCACTGCTGTGTGGTGCTGAACTGAAGTCCCATGGGACAGGGAGGGTGGTACCCAGCCTGGCTCAGCCCAGGAGCCTCCTTAAGCCCCACTGAGTGGCCCCTGGTAGCTGGGAGGGTCAGGCAGTGGAGCACTCCTGTGCTGCAGACAGAAACAAGAACCCTCACCAAAGTCCTGCTGCTCCTCTCAGGCAGACGTGGTGGGTCGATGTCCTGTCCCTCTCTGTGGGACTGTCCCTTTATCTTGCCAATCTTTGCATTTCTGTGAGCTTCTGACGTCTCCAGATATGGGAGGAGAGATAGGGAGGTGTCAGTGGCTTCTCATCGGCTCAGCATGACTGGATGTCACTGCCAGGATGTATTTTCCTTTGGAGGGCGGCCATCAACCAATTTGGAACAAAGTCATTCTAAGAGAAGCTTATGTGGGCCACACACATTGGTGAATGAAACTCCATCTTTCAGTGAAATGCTACTCCGAACTCTGCACTTACAGGGAGTATGTATTTGTAGTTTGAATCTAAACTGTAGGGGACAGTGTTATTGGGTTTGAATTTTCAGACTCCGTCATCAATAGAAACATTCTTTTAATAGCCGGCAGCTGGTTTTTCCTAACTGCCAAATCATAATTCCCAAATCCCTGGGAAAAGATTGTAGAAAATTAGATCTCAGACCTACTCCCATTTTTCCCCCAACACAAAGAGAACAGAATTTGATCAGGAGTGGGGACTCTGGGGATCTGTGTCAGGAATGACCACCTGTGGTATTTCTGGCAAGGAACGTTTGGGATGGTGAATGTTTATTGTTGATGCTTGAAATGATAGGTTTTTTCACCCTCCAGAATTTCCCATTGCTAAGATTCAGATTATCATAGTCGGGCCACGTTCTGCTCAGGGTCACCGCAGGTGTGTGGTCCTCAGGGTACTCTGGTCCTGACAGGGCCTCAGGGCATCATCAGTCCCACACAGCACTCCATCCAGGCACTGTCCTTTCCCAACACTGTGCGTGAGTCTGGGTGCTTGGTCCTGTCCCCAGGTGGCCTATTCTGGAAGGAGCATGCTGGCCTGGGGAAGCTGCACGTTTCCAGGGCTGTGGCTTTGTTCACTCCCTAGAGTCTGAGAACGTCCTGGGTTTCCCATCACCTGCCTGTAGCAACCACAGCATCTTCCTGGGATAGTGGTGATCAGGATGCAGGATATGGCACCTTTGAGAAGGAGCTGGCAAGATTTAAGGAAGGGGTGCCTCACTTCACCATGAGGAAGCGCCCTGCAGCCTGCTTGTCTCCCTTTTAACAGGCTCCTCAGCTGACCAGCCCCTGGGCAGGAGACTCAGGAAGCTGAGCCTGGGGCAGTATGACAATGACGTTGGAGGACAGCTGGCCTTCTCCAAATGTGCATGGGGAAAGGCTGGCGTGGACCATGCCCCAAACCTGCTGCCGTTCCCCTCACCAGCGGACGTCAAAGAGGTATGTGCCACGGCCAGGTCCCGGCTTCAGGGTCTATTCCACTTGCTTTCTTGTCCTGGAACCCAGGGTGAATGGGCAGTGGCCGGGCCTTGTCCCTGAGTACAGACAGCCCACACTATCCTGCATTTGCCTTCCGTCCTGGTTCCACAAATGTGGTTGTGGTTCCTCTGTACCTGGCAGGCGGTGTGGTTGGGAGAGCTGACTGCACACACTGTGTGCAGTCAGCTGGCTTGGGTGATGCGCCCCAGAGATAGCTATGCAGGTGGGGCCGCCTCATTCAGGGCATCTGAGCCTCTGTGTTCTGTTCTGTAGAATGGGTATGAGGGACACAGCACGTGGGTAGGTTGTGTGGGTTGGAGGTAGGACTCTTACAGGCCTGGCCTTAGCCGTTCTCCATAACCCGACAGCAGCAGCCAGTGGCACACACAGCCTTTCTTCAGGGTCATCACACAGGGTCCTCAGTCCTCCCTTCGAGACCTTCCTAGGAGGTGACCCACAGGTGAGGGTCACAGACAAGAGCTTCTTGCTCTTCCAGGAGGCCTAGATAAGGCTTCTAATCAGAATGGAAGCAAAGCAGGTCGGTGTATCCAAAACGAAGAATCTTTTTAGATGTGGGCAGGATTTTTTTTCGAGTTGAAAAAGTTGGAAACTACAGAACAGTTAAGGAAAGAAAGTTATTCATAGTCTTGTCTCACAAACAAAACTACTGCTAATACGTAGAATATTTCCAGCTGGCCTTTTTTCAATGCTATATGTTTAAAATGCTATGTGTTTTCATGCATCTGTGAATGTATTAATATGACAGTTAAGGACGGTTTTATCCAGATTTTTGGCTTAATATTGAGAAACTCATTTACCCATACCATTACAAACGATGTCTACTTCACTTAGTAGTTGTGTATTGTATTAGAAGGATGGGCCAGGAGTTACTTTGCATTTCCTTTACTGTTGAACATGGAAGTGTTTTCCAGTTTTCCATGGCTAGGAGAGGCGGCTGGTTTTGTGGCATGGATCCAGACCTCAGCCTCCTCATCCTGCTGTCAGAGGAGGCATTTGCTCAGTGGGCCAGCTTGGAGGAGCCTTCACTTGACTCCCTGTTCTCACATTCTCCTCCCTGTGCTGATTTCAGATGACTCCTGGCTATCCCCCGGACCTCGATATGATTGATGGCAGGATTTTAAGTGGCAAGGAGGCCATGTGTTCAACTCCAGCATTTCCTGTGTCTCCAGAAACACCTTACGGTAAGAACGAAGTAACACTAGCTGCGTGCTGCTCCGTGCCTAAGGAGGGTGACAACAGCCCCTTGTTCTGCTTTCTTTTCTAGTGAAAACAGCTCCGCGCTATCCTCCGTTCAGCCCACCTGAGCCCCTGCTGAGCAGCCCCGCCAGTCAGCACAAAGGAGGACGTGGTAAGAAATCCACCCAGGAGTTACAGGCACAGCAGCTCAGGCACCGCATCGCATGGTTGCCATTTTTACAGAGAAGAACTCTTATGCAGAAATATTTCCATTTGTGGCATATCTCAGAAGGCTTGGGTGAGGACATATCTTGCTGGGGAAGATGCAGGGATGTGGCCATCAAATCCACTGTGTAGTGGCATCCTGGCCTTGCATCACTGCCTGGCCTCCTGGGGGAACCCTCCTGTTCAGCCTCTTCATATGTGGCTGATGGAACTGTCAGTGGTGTCAGTCAGCAGCTTAGCATTGGTGCTTTTGAAGAAACTAGAATGCCCACCCCACCCTTTATATTCTCTGTGAGGATGGTGCCGCAACGTGTCCCTACCCCTGCCACCCCAGCTGCATTCTCACGCATGCCTTGCGGCTCCTCCTGCCCGTCATTTGTGGGTGCTTGATCATTGTCCCTGGATCTCCATAGCAGCTCAGGGGCTCTGTCCATGGTCTGATCTCATCAGTCCGTCTGCACAGCTGGCTCAGGCGAGGGAGTGTTAGCAGGCGGTGTTTGAGGTGAGTGCCTGCACACTTCTTCCAGGCGCACTCGAGGACTTGCTTGAGAGTCCAGGACAAGGCTGACCTCGGGCAGGTGGAGAGAGAATGTAAACTTAAAGCCTGTGCACCTTTCAACATCATTCTTCTCTGGGATTTTTGTTCATTACGCTGCTGCTTTTCTGCCCTGGTGAAGGACGCTGTTAATGATTAACAGGCATGTTACCTGAGGGTGAGAAATTTTCACTAACTTGCATTTTCATCCGCCCCTTACCCAGGAGTGTTATGATCCTGACAGCTAGCTCCATTTTCTCCTCTTTCTCCAGAGTAAACCGAGCCTGTGGATCATGTAATAGAAAAATGTCCTTCTCCTAAAATTCCCTTTATGATTTCAGGACCATAAATGACTCTCTTCACATGTAGCATATAGCAGTTAAACTGCCCGTGTTGCTCAATAACTGTGACTGAAATTTAAAATAAGAAGCTGCATTTTAATGTGTACATACTATGAGCATTACATGAGAAGTGTGTATGTTCCCGTATGCATTAGCGTGATGGACTCACACATAGGTAGCTATGTATCTGTTCTGTATTTTTTATCATTACGATAGATGCAGAAAGAGGGATGTCCCTTCCACCCCATGTAGCCCCTCCTCCTCATGGCCATGACTGTACTTGACTCCTAGTTTGAAAGTGTTCAGTGGATTTGGGCTGGCATCTAACCTTCTGGCCTGGAATCCCATCTTCTCCTGCAGCACCAGAACCAGGTTCGTTTGAAATCAGTAGATGACAAGCAGTGGAAGGTGAGTAATAAGACTGAGGAAAGAAAATACTAGAGACAGCCTGCAGACTCATTAACAGCTCCCGAGGGAGGACTCTGAGATCACTGCGCATAAGAGAATGCTGAGCCCTGTCTAAACTCCAGAAGGGTCTAGGAGGCTGCAGGAAGCCTGGGTGCTCAGCATGGGGTACCCAGTGGTCTGGCTGTCTTATGCCGGCCCGATAGTCCCAGCCTGGAGATAGTAGTTGGCTCCTGTGTGTGGGTGAGCACTGGACTGTGTGTACATGAGGATGGCCCTGCACACCAGCATGTGTTAGATTCCAGGGGCTCCAACTTGTCCTGAGTACCATCTGCATGTAAGCATTCACATGGTAGAAGTCAGGGCTTTGCCTTTAAATATGTAAAGGAGACATGATAAGAATGTTAATGTGAGTCTTCTAGATTTTTATTTCAGCAGACCCCAGGGAGCGTCAGCTTCACATTAGCCCACAAGGAGCACAGAGACATAGTGCTGACTTAGTGGACGCTTTCATCAGACAGCGTGGTGAGCCCATGCCCTTGCCTGGAGGCCCCACCCACTCTGCAAAGTCAGGTGGAGTCATGAGACTTCTCTGAAGGCACAGTAATAACAGAGGTAGTTGGCCCATGCAGAGTGTGTCCCTGATCTTTATAGAATGATCTCCTTCCATTTCACAGTCACATTCTATGGGTCACTCTTACTGTAGCCCCCATTTTACAGGTGAAAAAACTGACATGACGAAGTTGAGTAGCTAGTAAGTAGCAAAGTCAGAGTTTCAGCTCCATCAGCCGACTCCACAGCCATAGCAGATGACACAGCACTGATGTTTCACTTTTTTTGTGTGTGTAAACTAGATGTGACCTAATGTCACAACTGAAAAAGCACATTGAAAGTCTCAGAGTCATGCAGTAACCATGTGATTTGTACATTTAGGTAACCCCTATGAACCCCCACCTCCTTATCTAAAAATGCAGACTATATAATACCTGCCATCCACAGCCTCTGTGCAGTTTTGAAGTAGTAAGCTTTAGGCCTCTGCAGGAATGCTTAACTGTGTATCATTTAGGCCTAGATACTGATGTGCATATGAATGACAATATTTGCTTTAAAATACCATTAGAGAGAACCTTCACTTCCCAGAGGGTGAATTAGACATATTTCTCTTTATTTCTCTTGCTAAGTACAACTTAAAACCTTGGACAATAAGTATAAGACAAATATAAGAAAGGTCTGATAGATGATGGGGAGAAGACCAGTTAGCCATGGACCTCAGGGCCAAGGGACAGGTAGGCCTTATTTATAGAATGTATGGGCCAGAAAAACTTCAGAAAACTAAAAATAACTGAACCATGCGGAACATGCTTTCCAACCACAGTGGACTCAAAGTAGAAATCAGTAACATAAGGGTAACAGGAACATCTTCAACACTTGGAAACCGAACAGCACACTTACAAATAATCTATGGGTCAAAGAGGAAGTCTCGAGGGAAATCCAAAAACATACTGAACTGAATGAAAATGAAGATAAAATATCCAAAATTATGGAGCATGGGTACAGCAGCACTGAGAGGAAAACTTATGAGAGTAAATACATACCTTGGGAAAGAAGAAGATTCTAAAATGAATAGTTTATGCTCTTACCTTCATAACCTAGAAAAAAGAGAGCAAACTAAACTCACAGATAAAACAATGAACAGCCACCAAAGGCTCACACCTTATACAAAAATTAACTTAAAATGGAGGATGGACTTAAATGTAAAATGTAAAACATAGTATTTTTTAAAATGGGAGAAAATCTTTGGGATCACTAGGCAAGGAGTTATGAGGTAGAGCAAAAGCATGAACCATAAAAGCAAAAGTTGTTAAATTAGACTTTATAAAAATTAAACATTTTTCTATGGAAAGAACCTGTGAAAAGGATAAAAAAGACAAACTACAGAGTAGGAGAAAAGATTTGCAAACCACATGTCCAAAAGGAATATCATCTAGAATGTATATAATCTCTTAATACTCAGCAGTAAAGAACAAACAATTCACTTGGAAAATGAGCCAAACTATTATTAAAAAGTCAAAAAACAACAGTTGCTAGCAAGGCTGCAGAGAAAAGGAAAACATATACACTGCCAGAGGGAATGTGAATTAGTTCAGCCACTGTGGAAAGTAGTTTAAAGATTTCTCAAAGAACTGAAAACAGAGCTGCCGTTTGACCCAGCAATCCCATTACTGGGTATATATCCAAAAGAAAACAAATCATTCTAACAAAAAGATGCATGCACTTGTATTTTTATCGCAGCACAATTCACAGTAGCAAAGACATGGACTCAACCTAAGTGCCCATCAACAGTGGACTGGATAAAGAAAATGTGGGACATAGACACCATTGAAATACTCCGCAGACATAAAAAAAGAGCGAAATCATGTCCTTTGTAACAACATGGTTGCAGCTGAAGGCCATTTTCCTAAGCAAATTCAATATCCCCTGAATTTAAAATAAAAGTTGAAAGTAAAAAGGAAAGAAAATGGTCCAAAGAAAGGAAGAGACATGTCACTGGAGAGGATATAGAGGTAGCATATGAGCACATAAAAAGATGCTCAACGTAATTAGCTAGTACCAATATATGAATTAAAGTCACACTTTGATGTTACTACACCCCTATCAGAATGACTAAAATAAAAAATAGTGACAACACCCAATACTGGTGAGCATGTGGAAAAACTGGACCCCTTATACATTGCTGGAAGGATTGCTAGAATGGTACAGCTCCTTTGGAAAGCAATTTTGGCAATTTCTTAAAAACAAAAAACCTACATCTGCCATATGATTCAGTCATTGCATTCCTGGGCATTTATCCCAGAGAAAGAGACTTATGTTCACATAAAGACCGCTATAGAAACTCTTTATTTTTATTTTATTTTATTTTTTTCTTTTTGTATTTATTTGAAACTCTTTATTTTTAATAGCCCCAAACTGGAGACAATGTTGATGTCCTTCAACAGGCTTATAGTTAAACAAATTGTAGTACATCAATACCCTGGAATGCTTCTCAACAATAAGAAGAAGTTAATTATTCATACACACAGCAGCCCAGATCGGTCTCTAGAATGTTAGGTTGAGTGAGAAAAGTCAAAACCCAAAGTCTATATGGTGTATGATTCCATAGATGTCATGCTTTTTACACGGCATAATTAAAGATACAGAGAACAGATTCATGTCTGCTAAGGGTTGAGAGGGGCAAGAGTGGAAGGGGAATGGAGTAGCCAAAGAGGCAACAGGAGAATCCTCATGGGGATGGAACCTTCTGTCTGGACTATATCAGTGATAATATCTGGGTGTGATTTGCAAGATGCTGCTATTGGGGGACATTGGGTAGAGAGGTCAGGGTATCTCTGTGTAGTTTCTTAAAACTGTATGTCAACCTATAGTGGTTTCAAAAATTAAAAGTTTAATTTAAAAAGATCATGTGGGTGTTGTTGAAACAGTATTGGCTGTGAGTTGAGGACAGTTGAAGTAGGTGAAGTCTACATGGAAGTTCATTATAGGATTCTTCCCATTTTCGTATTTGTTTGGAATCTTCTGTGATAAAAAGTTAGTTAGAATATAAAGTCAAGTAATACCTGGCTGCTGCCCCCACCTGTTTACTGAGCACTTCCACTCCCAGCTGCTCTGCTAGGTCAATGAGAGCCCAGAGAGACCCAGCCCTGCCCTCATGGAAGTATAGCTGGCAGAACAGGGATGGGATCCTGTGAGCCCACAGCAGGGAGAAGACCCCAGGAGAGGACTACACACTATGCTAGTAGGTTCTGGTTATTTACTTGGTGAAGTCAGAGAGGGTTGGGCTGGAGACAAGCAGGTGCAAAAGCCCAGTGGCTCATGCAGCCCAGGACAGACTGGAGACCAGCAATTGGCAGAAGAATAGTGGAGTAAGAGGTTGGGAAGGCGGAGCCAGGCCAGGGCACAATCTCTCTAGTTCCCAGAAGGTGGTGGTATGGCAGCCACATGGAATGTGAAGTCATTACCAAACCACATGGAATGTGAGACGGGGAGGTGACTGCTCAGATTTGCATTTTCACACATCACTGTGGCTGCAGCATGAAGAACACAGTGGAGTGGACAGTGGAGTGGAATAGACCAAATCGTTTCAGAAGAGATAGGAGCAAATCAGAACATTTGTGTAGGATTCAGGTGGTGCAATCAACTGACCTCGGTACAGTGGAATTGAAGCCTGACTGCTCTTTCTGATTTTATTGCTTTTGTCATTATTGTTTAAATTACGTTCTAGCTTCTTGTTAGTATGCAGTTACTATAACACTATCTCCACAAAATTCCTCTGTGCATCTCATTACTAAAATGTAACTTGATGCCTCCCTAGTCAGAATAAGCCCCCATGTGTTAGGTTTTTTTCCAGACAACCATCAGGACAGGAGTCCAAGAAAAACAGTCCTATTAGTTAAAGGCTGTAAGGACAGATTTTATTTAGGACTATTGCAATAGGAGAAAGTGCCGGGCTTGGCCCAAATGCAGCAAAGACAGCTGGAGATTTATGGCCAAGGATCAGAGCAAAAGGATCTGGTGCATGGAAAATCACTAAGAAGGGACATCAAGGATAGGGGGGTCTTGCTAAACTGGCCTAATAGGATTTCTGTGACAGGCAGGCCAAGGACTTAGACACAAAAGGCAAGGGATAAGGTGCTTGATGATATATCAAAGGTGATTAGATACCAAGCATGAGGAATGAAAAGCAGGATTCTTGCTAGAACTGAGCTTGCCAAGGTTGGACGTGGAAGGTCAAGGTTGAAGTCTGGTGAAGAAGAGGGCTTAGAGGAACCTGGCTAAGGTTTGGTCGAGGAGAGTCTATCACAAGGTAGACCTACTGTATCCAGGCTAATCCGATAGGGTGAACAGACACTTCTCTGTGTTTCCCTCCAGGTCCTTTGAGCATTTACTTTGTAATTTTTTATTTTTGTGGGTAGATAGTATATGTGTTTATATTTGTGGAGTACACAAGATGTTTTGTTAGAGGCATGCAATGCGTAATAATCACATCATGGAAAACAGGGTATTGTGGGCACTTAGTTTAGCCATAAGGCTTCCGTGCCAAGTGGCCTGGGAGCTCGCTGGGGCCAGCCTCTGCCCTAGGCATCCTGCACCCACCCATCCCACAAACAAGCCATTCTTCAATAAACAATAAACAGAATACACAAAAAGCAAACCAAAGCATCTCTAGATTTATTAATAGATGGATGAATTAAAGGAGCCTTTTCTGAATAATGTGACTAACAAGAGCCAAGGGGGATGAATGCCCAAGGCGAGGGCTTGCTGGAGCCTGCTGGTACCGAGAGCTGATGGCTGAAGTGTGAGGAATTTTGTGAGCCAGCTGACAGCACATTGGCAGCTTGGGATCTGCCAGGGCGGGATTGTTTACACCACAGGATTTAGCTAATGTTACCAATCAACCCCTCCATCTGCCCCAAGCTTCCCTGCCACCCCAAACAGTAGAAATTCACTGCTTTTTTTTTTTTTAAGTCTGCTTGGTGCTAGCTAACTAGTCATGAAGAACGGAGCCTAAAGTGACCAAACAGATCTTTTTGCATTTTGGCATTCAAAGATTTTCAAAGATGTTCAGCATTCAGCATTTGGATTCTAGTCCCATTGCCAGGCTCAAGTAAGCTCTGTGATAACAACACCCAGCTGTTGGAAACTGCTGTTCAAAGCATCTCTCAGCAGACAGGATGGCCTAGAAGGACACGTCAGAGTGGTGTCTGGCGGTTCCTCTCCTGACGTTTCATCTCTGGTCAAATGCTGGATGCACACACATTTTGGCTCTGAGGCTTCCTGTCTGGGTGAGCTCAGGCAGTTTTAGGGACCTCTTCCACCCTAGTTTCATGTCCTATGCAACAGTAGTCATTCCTACTGCACATGGTTCCTGAGAAGATTGGACCAGAACATGTAGCTCAGACACCCGGCCCAGACCTGAGCAACACTCTGCAAACAGCGGACAGCGGTGCTGCTAGGAGAACAGAGCATCCTCATGAAGGGCAGTTTCCTGAGCTGGGGAGACCAGTGACAACTGCAAGTCTGGGTTCAGAGCTGGAGTCAGAGGAAGAGCAGGCCCCTCGCACCTGGCCCAGGGTGGCTGAGCCCCAGGGGCCCTGCTCCTCCCAGACATGTGCTTGTGCCCAGCGTGCTCCTGTTATAAATGGCAACATCTACTCCAGGAAACGATGGCTATTTCAATATTTACTCACATTATGCATACTTAAATATGAAATTAAATACTATTTAATAATCCTAGGGATGTGTTATAATTTAAAAGAGGTTGTGATAGCGTGAAGGATGGGGGACGGATGGGAGATGGCAGAGCAGCTATAGGCACTGATGTGATGCCTCCAGCTTCTTAAGGATGGGACCAACCAGACTTCACCCATGTGGTGCCCTCAAGCAGGAGCCTCAGTGGCAGCCCTCACCGTGGGCTGTCTGTTGAATGCATTGGCCACATGGCCACATTATGCCCCAGGAACCATGTGTTTTTGTAGGACAGTATCCTCAGGCTTCTCAGAAATTCCACATGAGGCCGGGAGCGGTGGCTGATGCCTGTAATCCCTGCACTTTGGGAGGCCAAGGCGGGCAGATCACCTGAGGTCGGGAGTTCCAGACCAGCTTGATCAACATGGAGAAACCCCGTCTCTGCTAAACAAAACAAAACAAAACAAAACAAAAATTAGCCCGGCGTGGTGGCGCATGCCTGTGATCCCAGCTACTCGGGAGGCTGAGGCAGGAGAATCACTTGAACCTGGGAGGCAGAAGTTGCCGTGAGCCAAGATCGCACCATTGCACTCCAACCAGGGCAGCAAGAGTGAAACTCTGTCTAAAAAAAAAAAAAAAAAATCCACATGGAAATGCTTTTCTTGGAAACAAAAAATATTTGCAAAAATGTAACAAAAAGAGTCATTTAATCTCAGTCTCTCATATAAGCAAAAATAGATAAATGTAAGATGTAAATTATTGTCTTAGCTGATCCTTAACCTTGATGATATTTTCAAAATAAATGAATGAAGAAGCCATGGGAAAAGGTTTCCTTTAAAAAGTTGTGGTTTGGGCTGGGCGCAGTGGCTCATGCCTATAATCCTAGCACGTTGGGAGGCTGAGGTGGGTGGATCATGAGGTCAGGAGTCCGAGACCACCTTGACCAACATGGTGAAACCCTGCCTCTACTGAAAATACAAAAATTAGCAGGGTGTGGTGGCGTGTGCCTATAATCCCAGCTACTCAGGAGCTGAGGCAGGAGAATCGCTTGAACCTGGGAGGCAGAGTTTGCAGTGAGCTGAGACCACGCCACTGCACTCCAGCCTGGGCGACAGAGCAAGACTCCATCTAAAAAAGAAAAAGTGTGGCTCTGATACATCTCAGCTTCTGAACTATTTCATAATCTTTTTTTTTTTTTTTAAAGCTGAGGTAGGAATACAAACACAAAACATAAAAGCAGCCTTTTGAAAGTGAATATTGCACTGGCATTCAGTACATTCACAGAATCATGAGACTGTCGCCCCTAGGTAGTTTCAGAGCATTCTCATAACAGCTTTACAAGTGGTATTCAGAGGGCATTTGGGGACTTTTACCTTCAGTGAAAGTGATTAGCAGTTAATGTTAGTGTACTTTAAGAGGATGCTTTTATATATTTTGCAACTTCTATTTTGTGTTCAGTTCTTTTGGCGAGTGGAGGCATTTTAGGGACCTGGTGTAGGCATTTTAGGGACCTGGCTTCCAGGCATGTAGCCTGCTGTCGATTGGAGGCTTTGTGAACGGCTGGGAGGACTGCCTCCATCCAAGTGAAAGTGCATGAGACTGATAAGGAGTGGGAGCATGCGAAGTGGTCCTCATTGGCTCACAAGAGGGGACATGGGGGTTTGGTTGGTGCTGTGAAGAATTCCGGGAGTTGGTAGGTTTGGGGTCATGATATTTGCCACAGCCGGAAGAAAAGGGCAGGACCAGTGGCCCTGGTCCTGCCCTTCTGTAGCTCTGTGATCTTGAATAGTTTGCACAACATCTGAAAGCATCATTTAAATCTAAGCCAGATAAGAATGTGTGTGACTGGCTTGGGGCCAGTCTCTTAAAAATGAAGATTTCAGCCTATGAAAATGATAGCATAACAAACATTTGTCTTAAAGTGTAGTTTTTAAATTCAAACTGCACTTCCTTATTGAAACATTTTCAGAGTCTCAGGGATATTTTATTGATAGAGACACGCAGTGTTAGAAGAGGGCAAGAGGGAGAAAGAGACAGAGAGATTATTTTGATGCAACACTTTATTTTTATTTAAAAAGCTGTCATCCTTCAAAACTTGACAAACGATACAATGCTTCTATCAGTCTTCTTTCTTTCCTGTACTCGACTCCCTTTTCTGTTGAATTTTTATGAACTTTTAATGAGAATGTTTATACTAGGGACAAAGGCATGTACTGAATTTGAATATGTGTGACATTTATAGAGACCCTTGTTTACTTTGGATTTTCTAGAGCCTCACAAGCACATGTGTTTCTATATGGATTTCTGCATGGTTTACATTCAAGTGTACAGGCGTATGTAAGTGTGCATGGGAAAAGACAAGCCTGAATACATGCCTGTGGTATACTTTGCATTCCTATTCGTGCCAAAGAATGCACACTGGTGCATGGTGACCCCAAATAACTGGCATGGATTAGCAAACATCGCAGCCTCCTCCAACCCCTGCCCCAGATGAACAACATGAAAAAGAATAGTTGACTGCTTCTAAATTATATTTAAAAGTAAACATCAGTGCTGGGTTTGTGGAGGTCAGCTTAAAGTGCTGGCCTCTGAACGTGTCTTTAGGAGTCTGTTGAGATGAGAACATGAATCCATGTGAGAGCAATGAAGCTAAAAAAATAAAAGGTGTTGGCACCTCATCCATGGAGCAGGCCAGCTTGGAAGTGTCCCCATGTCAGCCTGCAGACTTGTCAACCATGCTGAAAGTTCTCTTGTTCACTCACTTTGGGCTTAGAGGAATCTTTGTCTTTCTAAATTTATCCATCAGCTCATTCCATTACCCCCTCCTCTCCTGGTGGACTGTTCTTCACCCTCAGCGTGTAGACATTATTCTGAAATGCTGCCAACAGGATTTTACTCTGGTCCTGGGGCTTGGTGACAGATGTGGCCCTGGTCCTGCCCCTCTGTAGCTCCATGATCTTGAACAGTTTGCATGACTTGTGAAAGCATCTTTTAAATCTAAGTCAAATAAGAATGTGTGTGCCGTGCATGGTGTTGGGGCCAGTCTCTTAAAACTGAAGATTTCAGCCTATGAATATAGTAGTGTAACAACAATTGCCTTAAAATGTAGTTTTTAAATTCAAAATGCACTTCCTGATTGAAGCATTTTCAGAGCCTCATTGCCTGTGAGACTTGTGCTCCATCCCAGGATTGGGGAAGAGAGGCGGTCCTGGCACTGGGGCAGCTGTCTGGCTGGGGTCCCTTCCAAAGCAGCTTGTGGCTGGTGTGGAATCCAGAATCCACTGCCTGGGCCTGGGTCTGAGCTTGTCTCCTCCTCCTAGTTCTGAACAGGAAGAGGAAGTTCAGCCCAGCAGGATGCCTCTTAGAACTGGGAATGGCTTGGAAGAAAATGCTGATGAAGCGCCAGCATGTAAAACGTGCAAGGATGTTTCTCTACCGGAAGCATTTACCTGGCACCCCTTGCATTTTCACTTTCCTGTAAAGTCCCTTGCCTTGTAATCCGCAGCTCAGTCCCTTCTAGACAGCAGCCTGTCCCACCGTGGTATCAGCAAGCATTGGGTGTCGAGAGGCAAGATGCCTGGGTGTTTTCTCTGAAGCACCTGTTGCCACTGTCCCCTCAGGCTGTCATGGATCATGAGACTTGCAGAAGGGGTGGATGTCTTGAGTCGCCGAGAGGGCTGAAGATGAAACGTGCAGTCTGCCCCTCAACATTGGTTACTGGCTAGGGCCTGCCCCATCTGAGCCTTTGAGGGCATTACCAAGGTGCTCCCCCAGATTAGTGTTCCTCCTCATAGAGGCATTGTCCAGGCCATTGCACTTAGGCCAGGAACCACCCTGTCGTCTGCTTAAGTTCTATCACATTTTAGTGACACATATATGTAGACACGTTACATAACACGTGTGTGTGTCATGTGTGCAGATATGGATACACCTAGATTGAGGCGTTGCCACTTTTTGAGCACTTCTTACAGACCTGCACTTACATATGCACGCATGTAGAGAAAGAGCAAATGAGCAAGTTTACATAAAATCCTGAAAGTCAGGCAAGTGAGAACTGCATTGTTTGGAATGAAGATAAACTCTTCTGGCGCATCAGGGCCAACCAAGCGTGCAGTGGGCATCAGGGGCCGGGTCTCCATGTGTCACCTGGCAGAGGGACCGTGTGAGCAGCTCGTTGGAATTTGGTTTTTCAGAAGAGCATGAGATTGGGTTACTGTGAAGTCCCAGTGTCGCTGAGGTTGTGGAGGGTTTGTGTTTTGTGTTTGTTTTTAATTCCTTCTCCGCAAAGCCTAAGTGAGCACTCAAATCTCAAGAACCCCAGAGTAGAGCCCGCCCTGGGGTGCTGGCCAGGATGTAATTTTCAGGAGCAAACAAGTACATCCAAATAAAGCTGAGGATCTCAGTCTGCAGTGCCTGGTCCCTCGGAGTCCTTCTAGTATCCCTCTTAGTTTTGTTTTATTGGGGCAGAGCCTTTTGCTGAAAACAGACCCTGTTGGTCACCCCGTCTGTCCCTCCCAGTCCTTCCAGAACTGCCTTGCATTTAGTAGAGAGACTCACAGTGTGCAGGAGTGGCACTGTCTTTGAAGCAGCTTTCACGTAAAGCATCCAAAGTTCCTTTGCTAGGTCATGTGCCCAGTCCTCAGAGGTACCTGCGGATCACCCGATTGCTGGGAGTAGGACTGGTCCTGAGTTCCGCTTATTGTGTGCACATGTATGGTTCCCCCCAGAGTCTGGTGTGGCAGTGGTGTGGGAGGTGATGAGATGCAGCCCCCGTAGGACCTGTGAGGCTGGTGGACAGGCAGTGCGGGCTGGCAGGAGGGTGTTTAAGGCAGCATTCCATCCAGCTGATGAAGTCGTGTCTCAGGAAGGGCACACACCCTGCTGAGGCTGCGAGACTCTTTTTTTTTTTTTTTTTAAAGAGACGGGGTCTTGATGTGTTACCCAGGCCGAAGTGCAGTGGCTATTCACAGGCGTGATCCCACTACTGATCAGCACGGGAGTTTTGACCTGCTCCATTTCTGACCTGGGCCGGTTCACCCCTCTTTAGGCACCCTGGTGGTCCTCCGATCCTGGAAGGTCACCATATTGATGCCAAACTTAGTGTGGACACCCAGCTGGTATAGCGCACTACAGCCCAGAACTGCTGGGCTCACGTGATCCTCCCACCTCTGCCTCCCGAGTTGCTGGGACTGTAGGCACACACCACTGTGCCTGGCGGCTGCAAGACCTCTAAAGTTGCTCCTTCCTTCCTGTGTGACCTCTCTGGGTGCCTGGGTCCTCCTTCCTCCTTGGTGACTGCCCCTTCTCTTACCTCCCACTGGCAACCAAGTCTGCTTGTGTCTTCCTCCCAAAGGGAAACTCCTATTGCCCCTTCTCTCCCTCTGTTCCTCCTCTCCCTCCTTCCTTCACCTTCCCTCCATCCTTTCGTTTCTGCTGTCTTTCTCTCACCTGCATTTGAAGGGTGTGACTTCCCAGTGGGACCTGGGTTGGGATTTGGCATCAGCCTCCCTCCCTCAGCCTCAGGACATTTCCAGGGCGGAGTCTTCATCACACTCCTGGCATCTAACACAGAGAAGGATCTGGATAAAAGTTTGTTTTCTTTTCTTATGGATAAGTGGAGGGAGGGAGATGGCCTCGCAGCTCCAGGGAGCTGAGTGTACCACACCTGCAAAGGGCCTGAGCCCACGGAGTGCGTGGTGGGAGCCACGTGGGACCAGCACCTGTGTTTCCGAGGGCAGGTCTGGTGTTGCCTGCTTGTTGGGCTGGCTGTCCTCTTGCAGATGTCTGATTTGCACCCCTGCTTGATCTCAGGATTTTGCTAAGGTGCCGTGGGTGGTCCTGGCTGGAGCAGAGTCAAGGTGTGGAGCATCCGGGTCCTGTCCTCCCCGGGGATCTCCTGGTTTCTGGGTAGGGGCAGCAGAGTGTCACGGAAGGATTTTTTTTGAGATGGAGTTTCGCTCTTGTTACCCAGGCTGGGATGCGATGGCGCAATCTCAGCTCACTGGAAGGATTTTTAAATATGTCTTTTCCTCAGCAGCCTTGCTGCCACCTGGAGCCCAACTTTGAAATCACTTTAGTTCCTGGCACTCCTGCTGAGCAGAAAGAGGCAAGAGAGCTAAGATAAACAGATCTCCAGAAGGTGCTTAAATCTGTAGATCCACACTCAGGATTGCCCTGGTCACGGCTGTGACACTGGTACTGAAGCTGCGGGCCCTGCCTCCTTACCGCCGCTCATCCCTGTGGCTTTGCTCCGAGCCACGGAGCCCACAGCGTCCACGGAAGGAAAGGGACCCACCCTTGGGAGTGCTGTCCTGGTCAGAGTCACCCATCCTGGGCCTGGCTGCCCCATGCTGGTGCCACCCCGTGCTGCCTTCCTCTCTGCTTGGGGAGTGACAGGCACGGGAAAAGCCAGTCCATCCGCTTCCGCTGAGCCTGTTCCGTGCGTGGTCAGGCATTTCCGACAGCATCGTTTGCAGGAGCTGGTGCCTACAACACATAAACAATTGGAGAGGAAATGCCTACTCAGACCTTTGGGAGGAGGGTCCCAGGGATCTTCCTGGCCCCTGTGCGGAGAGGTGGCCCTGAGGGTCCCAGGCAAGCTAGGTCTCTCCCAGGGTAGGGCATTGACCTGCTCGCTCTCACCAGGTTGACGTGTGTCGTACCAGGGTCGTACGGGGTCTGAGCAGGCCGGTGTCTCGGCTCAGGCTGCGCAGCAAGCTGTACTGGAAGTACAGGTGTGCACAGGGGCTGTAAGAAAGGAGGCAGCCAGGAGGAACGGAGCACTTCTTCTTCCAGGGAGAGCTTTCTAGGGGAAGCGGCATCACACTAACATTTGAAGAGGGAGTGAGATTTTGCCAGACACATGAGACAGAAGAAGCCAGGGGTGAATGTCTATTCTGTGCTTCCCCTTGTGAAAACCCTGAGTAATGTACCGTAAGGCAAAGGCACATGACAGGCCCCTATGGTCTCTATATGTGGACTGGGTTATAGTGAGACTTCAGGCCACAGGAACAGAGCACTTTAACTTGAATGAGAGAGACAGTGTTCCAAATGCTGAAAAAAAGGTGGGGTCATTTGAAAAGGGATTTGTAGAATGTATAGGAATTTTTCACCAGTTGGCTTAGGAGTTTGGCCTTTTAGATGAGGAAAGCATATGAGCAGAAAACACAGAAGAAAGGGGACACAGTGCGTAGAGGCTGCCAACAGCCTGTTGGTACAGTAGGTGCCAGCCAGGTGGAATAGGCTGAGGGATCCAGAATCATGCTCTAGAACAGGGTCTGGGCAGGGTGTTACGGCCCGTTGATGCAAGAAGAAAACCTGCAGGGTTTGAGCGGTGCAGTGACAGGGTGGGATTTGCATTGAAAGGTCCCCTGGGCTGCCTTGTGAAGTGAAGGGCCTCCAGGTTGGTGGCCAAGCCAGATGAGAGGCCGATGGCCCCATCCAGAGGAAAGGGACAGGGGTGTAGGCTCTAGCCAGGGTAGGGGGCAGAGCACTGACTAGGGTTGTCCTTGTTATTGGAGATTCTTCAGGCTTCCAATTCCTCTCTGGTTGCTGGAAGCTTCTCTCTGCTGTGAGTGTGGGATCCCAGGGGAATGGGGGTCTCACTTTGCGGGGTGCAGGTTTGGAGGCATGGTCGTTGGGGGGTCCTGCCTCCTGTGCCATGGATAATGGCCGGCCTGGGGCTGAAACTAACCCTTGTTGGGTTTCAGCAGGGAGGTTGCAAGAGATTAAAGTTGGGGGAGAAAAAAGTGAAAAGAAATGAAAAGGAAGCAAACCACAGCAGTGAATGAGGCGGGGCCAGGGCCGTCTGGAGGCACTGACTGGGCAGGCCGCCCGCGACAGCCAGCAGCAGCCCAACAATCCCGGATTCTTTCCCGGGCCCGAGCTCTCCCGGCCGCCCTCTGAATGGGCCTCTTTGGAGGTAGCTGCCCCGCCTCCCGTGCGACTCCCTCGGGACCAGCCGGAACACAGAGCCTGCCTGCCTGGGTGGATGGGGGAACGCCACCACTGGGACAGGGACTCAGGCCTCTGCTCACCACATAGGGCTGCTGGGGACACAGCCCTCCGAGTTCCTCCGTCTGGCCCACATCCTCCCAGGCCCTCCTATGGACTGACCAGGGTCCTGGGTGCCAGGTAAGTTGTACACTGAGACTTGTCGCTTCTTCCTGCTTGGTCCCTGCACCCCTGCTGTCTTCTGTGCTCCTGGTGTCTCTGGCGGGATCCAGTTGCCCTTGCTGAAACTTGATCTCCTGGGCTCCAGGGGAAGGGACTGGGGAGGAGGATGAGCTGGGATGTAGAGGTCACCAGGCCAGCAATTCTGGACAGGACTTGGGAGGAGGGCTGATTGTTCCAAGAGTCTCCTTGTCACTTGATGACAGTTCTCAAGTCCCCAAGGCTTTGGGACAAAACACCCCAGCCCTTGAGCCTGGAGGGCTAGTCCTTGCAGACGAAGGTCATGCTTTGTGTTTGCTGAGATTCACTCGGGACTAACAAAAGCCTCGTTTATAGATGTGTAGCTTTTCTGGAACAGGACTGCTTCCTAGCGCAGCACATTCCTTTACTGAAACTGATAAAGCGAGCCTGTCCCATCCCAGGGCTGTCACTGCTCCCCAGCCCCCTCCCCCGACCCTTTCCAGGGCCCTTGAGGGATCCCAGGCAGCAGGCAGCAAGCATCCAGCACAGTTGTTTCTACTAAATGCTGAAAGCATGCGTTAGGATTAGGCACTGGGTTTTAAAATGAGATTTACTATTGTCTCTTCTGCGGTTGGAGCAAGCAAAGAGGATATTTCTAAATGAGTTCATGTCATTGAAAAAAAACCCCATGCATTCACTGAAAGAATCTGCTCAGATTATGTTAACAGAACTTCTAGACCGAGGGGCGTCTGTTTCTTCACTGTCTCTTTTCTCCTGGGCGAGGGCTGGGGCTGTGTGGGACTCTGGGAGAGTCAGCCAGGCACTGGGGGTGGCATGGGCAGGGTGGGCCTCCTGGGCATCTGCTTCCTCCTCCGCGTGGCTGGCCTGCGATTCTGCTGGCCCTGCGGCCGACACAGCGCGTGTGTGTTCCAGCTGGAAGGATGGGGAAATTAAGAGGGGGAGAGGGGAAAACCCAGAGCTCTCCATTGTGAAACGAGCACTGCAGTTGCTCTGAGACAAACCCAAGTGGCTCAGGGTCCAGCTCCCCGTTCCCAGGCTGGAAGTCCTGCCTGGTATCCCTTCCAGGATTGATGGATTACTCTCCAGTTGATGGAAGATACTATCTTTCTAAAGGTTTCCTGTCCTTTCAATGTATTTTACATACAGTAATTTTTCACAGATTCCATAATGCCTATCAATACATTAGATATGGTCTGATTAGGATGGACAGACTTTTCTGATTTTTGAGGTGAGATGAAAAGGATTTTGGTCCACCTATTTCGAGAAAGGGGTGATTTTCTCCCCTGGCCAGCCTGTAGCCGTGGTGGCCTGTGGGGAGCCTGGTGCTGTCTTCTGCTGGGGCTTCCTGCGCTCTAAGCGGGAGCCTCAATGACAGGGCTCTAAGTTGCTCGCAGAGTACCTGTGCCTTCCTCATCCCCAGGCAAACCTGTGCCACAAGTTCCTTGTCCTCCTGTAGGGGCAGAGTAGTTCTATTACATTCAGTGTTCTGACTTGGACCCTGCTGGTGGGAGGCAGGGATGTCTTGTGGAAAGAATATAGTTTTCTGAGTCTGGGAGATGAGTTGACTTCCTTTGAATAAGCTTCTTAACCTCACTTTTCAGAATCTGTTTCCTCATCCATAAGATGATTTGCATGTGGAAGTGTTTGTACGAGTATTAAATCAGGTAACACCTATGTATGACTTAGCAGAGTACCTGGTGTGTGGCAGGCACTCAGAGAAAGGGAGCTATGGTTCTGACATCTGTTGTTACTGTCTTTATATGAAAGTTGGTATGTGTCATGTAAACAGGATTTTACAACAGTACTGAGAGCTGTGTGATTTAAAAGCTGTTGACATTCAGATCTACACCTGTACTGAGGGCAACACTTCTCTAAAAGCACAGTGAAAGCTCCCATGAGTGGAGCTGGGATCTGACGATCCGTACGTTTCTAAACAAGCAGTTTGCACCATCAGGACAGTGCATCAACATAGTTCTAACTGCTGCCCACTTTGCCCTTCCCTCCTCTACCCTTCTGTTTCCACTTCCCTGTCTTTTAAAAAATAACATCTAAGGCAATGAAGCTGCCCAGCTGATTCAGGATCAGGACGGGAAGGCTGGTATATACATAACTTGTCAAAATGGCTACTTGTATTGTTTTATCACTTGGAATGTAGCATAGAAATCTTACCTCAATTTACGTTTCTTTACCTTCCCCATTTTTAAAGTAGTCGTTGTGTCTTACCTATTTACGGTGAGTACCACATGTGATGACATCTGCTTATTGCTCCAACTATCAAAAGTGACTTAAGAAACTCATGAGAAGAATGGACTTTACTGTCACCCTTACTTTTACTCATCTGAACATCTCTTCATTTTCCTTCATCTCTGGATTTCTTTATTTTTCCTTCATTCCTGAAGGATATTTCTGGAGGATATAGAATTCACAGTTGACAGTTCTTTTATTTCAGTACCGGAAGCATGTGCTATTTCTTTCTGGCCTCTTCAGTTTGGGTCTCTTTTGAAGAATTGAAGATAGATGGACTCTCAGAAAAACTGTCATTTTACATGACACTATGATAGGGAAAACAGTGCCAGGTAAAACATGATGCACTGTGAGTGAAGAGGTGTGCACAGATTTCAGAAATGTGGCTCTGTGAGAAAAAGCAGCTTGGGACTGGGCACAGGAGGCCTTGAGGAGCAGGACCTCCAGCCCTAGACTGGCTGCATGGTCAGCTCAGAGTGTGCAGAGCTGCAGGTGGGCTGGAGATGGGGTGGCTGCAATGTGATGAGTCCTCAGCAGGTGATCCCTCCCTGCCGGCCTCCTACGGAGGAAGCCCTGGTGATGTGACAGCGAATGAGACACAGCCTCACCTCTGAGGCACCCAGACACGGTTCCAGCAGAGTGTGCTAGCAGCCATGTGCTAGGCCAACCAAGATCTGTGGCCACTGAGGGCCTCTGTATGAGGGAATCATGGAGCAGAGCCAGGCTGCTCTTGAGGGCTTTAGAGGGCTTCATGTCCTGGGCAGGGCTTTTATGATTCTGTGGACTCTCTACTCCTTCCAGCTCGAGCAGTCAACTCATGGTAAATATTATCAGCAACTTAGTTAGAATATTTAGCCACTCCCCTCAGTTTTATGTTTGTCATACACAGACTTTAACAAACCATTTTCATTTTTCTTCAACGTTCCATTCCTAGGGTGTGTGTGTGTTAATTTTCATTTCACTGTTTGTTTTTTTCCGTTTTTTTTTTTTTTTTTTTTTTTTTTGAGATGGAGTCTTGCTCTGTCACCCAGGCTGGAGTGCAGTGGTGCAATCTTGGCTACTGCAATCTCCACCTCCCAGGTTCAAGTGATTCTCCTGCCTCAGCCTCCTGAATAGCTGGAACTACAGGTGCACGCCACCATGCCAGGCTAATTTTTGTATTTTTAGTAGAGACGGCGTTTCACCATGTTGGCCAGGTGGGTCCGGAACTCCTGACTTCATGATCCATCTGCCTCAGCCTTCCAAAGTGCTGGAATGCAGGTGTGAGCCACTGTGCCCAGCCTTCACTAGGTTTTTTTGCCCATTCTGTTTCACTGTTCCCATGGGTTCGTGGTTTTGCTGTGGTGCTTGCTTCCTTCTATAGATTGAGGCTATGCAATATACCAAGACCCTGGTCCTGGGGCTGAGGGACCAGTTCAGAGAGATGCTTGGTGCTTCCATGCTTCTTTAGCCTTTAATCTCTTTATAAAGTGCCAATGAGACTCCTCCTTCCAGGACAGCCAAGAGGGTCAGGAAGCCCTCAGTGAATCTTCGTCATCAGAAAACCTTGGTGGATTATGGACGGGGGAAAGCTTCACAGTGTGTCCCCCTCCCTGAACTGCTGTTTAGAGAGAGGCTTGGGGCTGTAGACAAGAGGTCTTTATAGTGTGCTGTGCATTCTAAGTTGCTGGTCTCTGTGGGAAGAAGATAATGTAGAGTAAAATCAGGACAATGATTAGTCTATTTTCTTTCTGATCTCCCAAGTGTTTGTTCCCTCCTTCCCCTCAGAGCAAAATAGTTATTTCTTGAATTTATTTCTTATGAGACAGGAGTTATTGTGGGCAAAGGTACTGATGAGAGCTTCAAGTGTTGCCCAGTTCTGTCCCAGGACAGCCCTCTTGGAGAGAGAACTACCTGTGGCAGAAACTGTGTATTGCTATAAATGATCTTATTAATTGGAACATCACTTGTTACACTAGAGCAATTTTAGTATGCTCAGAGCTTTGCTGGACGGCCCTCCAAATGCCGACACACCCTGCTGGCATTTCAGCAGCACTGGCGACCTCTGTATTCATGAGGTTTGGATCCAGTGGAGTGCAGCTGGGCTCCATAGCACCTTCAGGGCCCAGAAGCCGGTGGCATGCAGCATGACTGTGGAGACGGTGCCCCTGAGGAACATAGAGCCAGCCTGAAGGAGAAGGGCACCACGAAAAACCAGCAGGTTGATAATGAGACCTTTGCATCAGCAAAGTGAGTAGCCTACCCATTAGGCATGGTATGAATTGGAAACCTTAGTGAAACAAAAACACAAAGAGAAAAGCAGTAAGGATTTGGAAAGCTGAAATGTACCACACTCCCAGCCTCTGCAGCCAGATCCCTCCGCAGAGCTGTGGACAGAATGAGAAGGGATGAGGTTGCGCAAATGAGCTAGAGGTGGGAAACCCAAGAATCATGTTTGAGTCCTGCTCCAGCTGGGTGATGCGTGTGTTTCCCTCCTGGTGCAGGCGGAGAAAGCGCTGAAGCCCCGGGCTTTTCACAGGTGTAGATGGACAAGAGTGCACACCTTTAAGCCCACTGAGCATAGTCACTATTAGTAAAATACTGATAATTTGTGAAGATAGCTTACGTTTTCTGAACAAAGATAAAATGCATTCTGAGTTTCTGTTTCTATTTACTGCAATGAGAGTATATCTTTGTTAACTGAGTGAAGGGATAGCTGAAGCTGAGATTTCGAATTCTTACCTAATATAGGATTCCCAATGTTGCATTCCTCATTGCTCACAGGATGCTTTAGAAATACTGGGCAAAGACAGCACTGCCTGGTTAGGGACCTGGTTGGAGTTTGACCAGTGATATTCTCTCAAAAGCAGCAGCCCTCCAGTTACTGAAAACACATGAGAAACCCCCCATTACCTGCCTGTGGTCCCTGGCACATGGGCTGGGGGGCATGAGGGATGCAGATGCCCTGAGTGCCACAGGGGTTCTTAGAAATGCAGGTCCCCTAAGGGTGTCTTTGGTTCTATTCGTGTCCATTGAAATCTACCACACTAAATAAGGTTTTCAAGCCATGGTAAGAGACTTCTGAGATGACACGGAAGGTTTTCCCCCTGGACTCTTGGCTTGAATGTGATTTAACCTTCCATGGTGTAGTCACTGATGTAGTTTGGATATTTGTCCCTTCCATGGGGGTAGATCCTTAATGGAGGGCTTTGTGCTGTCCTCATGGTAACGGGTGAGTTCTGTTAGTTCACACAAGAACTGATTGTCAGAAAGAGCCTGGCACCTTCTCTCTCTCTCTCTCTCTCTCTCTCTCTCTCTCTCTCTCTCATCTTCCTCTCGACATGTGATGCCAGCTTCCCTTCACAAGTCCAGTGGGAGTGAAGGTAGACAGGAATGCACCAGCATGGGGTGGTCAGGCCAGGGTGAGGGTGTGCAGAGCGCACATCAGTGGAAGCTTCCTGAGGGCCTCACCAGGTGCAGATGCTTGTTCTACAGCCTCCAGAACTGTGAGACAAATAAAAACCTCTTTAATAAATTGCCCAGCCTCGGTTGCTCCTGTATGGCAGTGCACATGGACTGAGGCAGTGGTTGCAGGAGAAAATGATGATCCCGGGTCAGCACTCCTTGGGGCTTCCTCCGTCCAGCCAGCTGGCACCAGGCTGAAGTGACCTTTCCTTAGAAGGGCTGTAGCAAAGTTCAGCATGTGTCATCTGTGTCCCATGTGCCATTTCTAAAGGAAAGCCAGATTCTCTGGGAATTCTGCCTGAAAACAGAAAGCATCAAGACTTCTTGTCCTGTGGACCAGTCCAACTATGAGATGCAAATTATTCTGGGGACTAAAGACTAGGAACCAAGCATCTTAGGTACAGCCTCTTTATAGGCATAGACCCTGGCCCGGATCATCTTGAGCAGCCTGAGCCTTGCTCTGACCGCTGTCCACTCCTGTGTGGATAGTGCTGTGTACATTTTAGGGTAACCTCCACTCTCCATCATCATAATAAGCCCAGGGCTCTCAAAGCCACTTACCTGGTTGTCTCTCTGCTCGTGAAGGGCAGTACTTCCTCTGTGGGTTTTTGTTTTTGTTTTTTGGCTCAGCGTAAGGAAGGCTTCCCTCAGGAAGTTCAGATGGCTCCTTTCTTTTCTGGTGCTGCTTTGCACACCCTCACTCTGGCCTGACCGCCCTGTGCTGGTGCATTCCTGTCTACCTCCACTCCTGTTGGACTGGAAGCAGCTTTCAGGCTAGGATCTTGCGTCACTGAATCTGTTTCCTGTTGGAAGTAATGAGTCCCAACTCAAACTGGCTAGAGAAACGAGAAAGGAGAAAATATAACTATTTGCAAAAGTCAGATGTTGAAAGCTATTGAGTGTCCATGGACAAGTAAATGGATAAACAAAATGTGGTCTGTGCATGAAGTGGAATATTACTCAGCCTTAAAAAGGAAGGACGTTCTGACACGCACTACAACATGGAGGAATTTTGGGGCCGTTGTGCTCAGTGAAGTAAGTCACAAGAAGACACATCCTGTATGATTCCACTTATATGAGGTCCCTAGAGTCGTTGAGTTCATACATACAGAGAGTGGGATGACAGGGACTGGGGAGGAGGATAGGAAAGTATTTCAATGGGGACAGAGTTCCAGTTTTGCAAGTTTATAAAGTTCTGGAGATAGTTGGTGGTGATTGTTGTATAAAAAAAGTGAATATACTTGATGTCACTGCTCTGTACACTTAAAAATGGTTAGATGGTAAATTTTGTTATGTATGTCTTACCACAGTTTGAAAAAAATAACAAAACTCACTGAGCAGCTGTGGGTGGCTGAGACCTCAGATTTGGTTTCATGAGGACTCCTTGGTCACTCAGCGGGTGGCTCGCTCTGTCTGTGTAATGCATTTTTTTCCAACGGCCCCCAGCCCCTGATTTTCTCAGCTCTGTGTTGGCTCTGTCTGTAGGCTTGATATGGTCTCTAGGCAGACTCAGTAGCTCCACCTCAGTATCATCTTTCCTTAAAGTCTAGAAGGAAGGAAGTTGTTTTCTTGAGAACTCAAACCAAAGCACATTTTTTACGACTCTCATCCCTTGTAGGTTGCTAAGGGACCGTGTGAGTGCCTGGAGGAACTGGCTTCAGTGCATCCCAAGTGTAAAAACTGCTTTGGAAACACTATGAAGAAAAAACCTGTTTTTACTGTTTCAACATTAGAATTCTCTACACAACACCAACTAAATTGGGAAATGTGTTTCCTTTCCAGTTGATCAAAACCTTGAATATAAATGGGACATCTTCAGAGAATAAGAGAAAATAGGGCTTCAGTTGTAATGAACCATTGCATCTGCATTTTCTACTTCCTTTTGTGTTATTGCTTAAAAGGAAGTCTGTGGCATGGTCCTTTTTGAAAGGGATAATTCCAGTTGGGATGAGAATGTCATAGAAGGGTCACTGGGCTTTTGGTGGACAGGCTTCCCACTTCAGCTCTGGCTGGAGCAATCCTGGCTCCACTGGGAGAATAAGAACCATGCTTGCTTTAAGAAGACAGAAACAATTTATCCTTATGAGAGCATTTCTCGTATTTGCTGAAATCAGTTGACCTTAAGCTATAGAACAAATTTCATATTATTTGTGTTATTTTGACATCAGGATTTTAAAAAGAAAAGGTTCAACACGAAAAAAGTATGCATTTATCCATTTGTCGGTTTTTCATCATTTTTGTCTGTTTATAGAGTATCTGTAGGACGTGGATTCTCATCAGAAACCAAGAAAATACTTTTTCAGTAGTTGGGGTTGTCACTAATTAATTCTCATTGTATCTGGCTGCCTGCCATCTTCTCTTTGCTTTCAAGAAGGTTAGTTAAATGGCCTGATTGTTCATAGACAAATAACAAAAGAATTATAAGATAAGGACTTTATTATTTTTTTTTAATTTTTAAGATGGAGTCTTGCTCTGTTGCCCAGGCTGGAGTGCAGTGGCACGATCTCGGCTCACAGCAACCTCTGTCTCCCAGGTTCAAGTGATTTCTGGCTAATTTTTGTATTTTTAGTAGAGACAGTGTTTCACCATATTGGCCAGGCTGTTCTCAAATTCCTGACCTCAGGTGATCCACCTGCCTCAGCCTCCCAAAGGGAAGATAAGGACTCTTAAAAACAAAAAAGTAACCACAACTGTAGAAACTCTGATACAAAGTCTTGCCTTTCTAAATTAGAATTTAAAAATTCCTAGCTAAATAAACCCTAGAAATCATCTAATCTGATCCCAATTGAAGTGAGTCTGTAAGTGAAAATCCTGAAGGCCCAGCAGTTGATAATGTGCCCAGTGCCCCCCATGGTCTATGGCAGGAGAGCTCAGCTAGAATTTGGAGATCTGAGCTTTCTCGCTGCAGCAGTTCTGATTCCCTGCCTAGAAATGTAAGGGAAGAAGGATACGACAGAGTCAATGTTCCATTTTTTTTTTTAGAACTCTCTCAAATAATGGAAAAGGATACTTCCTATTTAACTGCATAATAATCCTGGGATGTGATCAGGAGGGAGGAAAGAATGGAGTCAGAGAGATAGGTGGATATTTCTTTTTTCTTTTTTTTTTGAGACAGAGTCTTGCTCTGTCACCAGGAGCCAGGCTGGAGTGCAGTGGTGCAATCTCAGCTCACTACAAGATAGATATTTCTATCTAGAGATAGATAGATAGATAGATAGATAGATAGATAGATAGATAGATAGATAGATAGATATTTTACTCATTTCTGAAAGTTTGTTGTGAGTATGCCTGTGTATTTATGGGCCAAAGATTGAGACTGCATTTTTAGGTAGTTAACAAAACTTAAGTTTCTTCACCTGGTTAGGAGACTTTAATACTGACCTCAGCTAAATTCATTTTATTTTTTATTAAAGGTAATATAAAACATTCAAAAGCGATTTGCAGTTATTAACTAATTGATGTATGAGTGAATAATTTGTATGCCTTATCAGGAACATGGGAAATCAGGAACACAGGAAAATGTTGATTTTGTTTGCAATGTCACATGTCCTGATTTTTTGCTTAGTAAGTTATGGTTCCTGCATCTGTGACAAGAGTCACATCCGAAGGATGAACTTTGATGTTTGGGTCCCTCATGAGTTTTTAATGTGTCTGGCAGCTTCTTCCACATTTAGGTTGCAGATCTCCGGCCAGGCTCTAAGGCTTTGGAAGAGCAAGCCAGTGGCTCTGCCTAAGCCCCGTGGGTTTCTTTTCTTCCTATTAACTTATATGTCGTGTAAATAGTGGCCACTGGAGAATGAGTGATATCCAGCTTCCCACAGAAGCCTCGTTAAGAGCATAAAAATAGATCGTTCGGAAAAGGGCCCGTGACCCTCTCACCCTTGTTCTGGGTAAAGGAAATGAAGGAAGTGGAAGCTGAGAGGAGAGGAGCATAGACATTCCTGAGGTCCCAGAAGGACTGGCACGCGCCTCCTGAGTTCTAGCCGAGTCTCTGGGGGCTGCCTCGAAGCAGCGGCCTCCCCTCACCCCGCAGGGCACCAGGAACACCAGCTGCTTAGGCAGAATGCCAGAAAGTGAGATGAGTGTTGCTTGCACACACTAACGGTATTATACCTCCACCTCTGGGTCTCAGCAGCAAAGGGAAAATGTGACAATGTTGTGGGAATGAAGGGCAGAAGGAGGCCGAGCCAGTGGGATGCCTAGAACTAAAAGGAGCATCTGTTCAGGGCCCCAGACCAGCTCTGGCTGACAGGGCTGTGCAGTGTGCACATGGTCTAAACAGCATCTCTGTGTGGCCTCTGGAGCCCCCTGTGTTGTGGAAACACATCTAGGGGAGGGGTGCATGAACTCAGGAAGGCGGCTTTTGCCTTAGAAGAAGTTGGCCTTCCTCAGAAGATCCTCCACGTAGTTGCTTTGAGAGACCATCATGCTCACTGTGGTGTCCTTACCTCTGAAGCAGAGACAGGCTGCCAGAGGCGCAGGGCTGTGGAAGGCCTCCCTGTCACATTCCCGCTCCGGAGGCAGCAGCGGGGTCAGTGCCTCCACAGATGGCCCTGTGCAAGATGGTGCAAATGCCATCTGCTCCTCACCCCGTCATCACCACCTCAGGCCACTTCCTGGGCCCCTTCTAGGTGCAGAGCTGAGGATACGGGCGCCTGACCCACCCACAACAAGGAGCTCAGCCCACATCCCATCCTCATTTTTAACACTGCTAAAAATGTTCATGGTAGTTTAATCGTGAACATTAAACATACAAGTTAAACAACATCAACAATGCTGCATGTTCTTATGGTGAGCAAATTTCTGGAAATGAAGTGAACTCGTGCAGAAGGGTTTGCAGTAGGTGGATCATCCTCACTTCACTGCTGCCTTTGACTAAGATTTTTGGTGCATTTCCCCAGCCCTGCAGGCTCCTGTTCTGTGCTCCCTGGATGCTCATCAGGGACAGTGCAGAGGAGCACTTAGAAAGGGACCCAGACTCCCACTGCCTCAGTCTTCTCACTTGTTCAGCATGGGCACACCCTGAGGAGCCGTGCAGACCTGAGGGGAGTGGAGATGGTAGGTACTGAGCACAGCACCTGCAGGATGTAGGTTCTGTGTAAAGTGCAACTGCTGTCAGAATCCTCCTTGCTGTCTGCAGGCCCGGTCACTAGAACTGGTAGTGACTCCACTGACCTGAAGATGTGACCCTCACCCAACTTATCTGGGAATGCCAAGGCCCATTTAATAAGTGGATTGATTGCTGTGGCGTTGAGCTGTGTGGCACTCTGTAAGCTGACTTGCATCTCTGAGCACCGGCAGGGACCAACGATCTGCAGGAGAAATGGACTAGGAAGCCGAAGTCTCCCTGTGCGCAGATCCTTGGGATAAACATGGAATCCGATGCTTTGAGCAGCCCCTTCTCCAAATAAAGGGTTAAGTCCTGTCACCCAGTCAGGAACTGGTCTGACAGAGGGAACTACACAGCCAGGGTGCCCCAGAGTTGGTGCTAATTGGATGATAAACAAAGTCACTTTCATGGGAAGTGCTGGGCTTGCTGTTTTCTAGGACAAGCACTGTGATAACAGGAACAAAGTGGGATTTTATTTTCCTTCAGCCTCTCCTCATTTGGTGAAATTCCCAGGCGCCATGGGAGTGCATTGAGGGCTTCTGAGTCATGGTGTGGGGACTTCTAGAGCTTTGACGCACGGGGGCTCTAAACAGGGATGTGAAGCACCAGAGATTGCCCCCGTGGCTGTGTGGAGACCACTAAGAGCACTGTCAGTCATAGAAATAGGTGCTGCATGCTGTGCTGGGTGCATGTTACCCTCTCTCTGTGTCTTCTTTTTTTTTGGAGACAAAGTTGCACTCTGTTACCCAGGCTGGAATGCAATGGCATGATCCCGGTTCACTGCAACCTCTGCCTGCTGGGTTCAAGCAGTTCTCCTGCCTCAGTCTCCTGAGTATCTGGGATGACAGGTATGTGGCACCATGCCCGGCTAATTTTTTGTAGTTTTAGTAGAAGCGGGCTTTCACCATGCTGGCCAGGCTGGTCTCAAACTTGTGATCTACCTGCCTCAGCCTCCCAAAGTGCTGGGATTACAGGTGTGAGCCACTGTAACCAACCTATGCTCCTCTCTTGTATGACCCTTTGAAAGCTCAACCAACCAACCATAAGATGGACATATTAGACTTGATTAATAAACATGTTTTTTATTCCAAAGTTCTGTGCTCCTTTTTGGCATGGGACCCTAGGAACTGATCAACCATCCACTTATTCCTCTGAACCAGAGCCCTGAGCAGTATTTCCATGTCATGGTCTGAACTTCTCCATCTAACCTCTAAGCTTTTGCTAGCTCATTAATTATTTCATAATGTGAGTGACCTGGAGCTCCTATAGGTGCCAGCCCAGTGCTGAGGACACAGCAGTGAATTGCAGGGGTAGCCCCTGCCCCATAAGCAAGAGAACCAATGAGGTGGTTTTGTCAGAATCCCACCCGTCCTTCCAGGTTTCCATCAAATGCCACTTCCTCCAGGAAGCGTTCAGGCTCCTTCCAGATGAAGCAAGTCTCCCTGTGGGTCCTCCTGCAGCTCAAAAGCTGCACCTCACACGCTCCTCCATGCAGTAGTAATTTGCACATGTTCTCATCTGGCTGACAAAAGCAGGACACACAGGCACTCCCTGCGTCACTTTGTTTTCTCTCTTCTGCTCTCCCACTGGTCTAGGCCATGTTAATGGAAATCTGGTGCTTAGCAATTTTATTTATTTTGTTTTTATTTTTTGAAACGGAGTTTTGCTCTTTTGCCCAGGAATAGAGTGCAGTAGCATGATCTCAGCTCACTGCAACCTCTGCCTCCCAGGTTCAAGCGATTCTCCTGCCTTAGCCTCCCGAGTAACTAGGATTACAGGCACGCACCACCACACCTGGCTAATTTTTGTATTTTTAGAAGATATGAGGTTTCACCATGTTGGCCAGGCTGGTCTTGAACTTCTGATCCTCAGGTGACCCACTCAACTCGGCCTCCCAAAGTGCTGGGTTTACAGGCATGAGCCACTGCACCCAGCCCCAGCAAAGACAGTTTAAATGGAAAATAAATACAGGCAAACATAAATGGAGATAAGTCATCTTAGTACTGGGGATAGAAGTGAGGGTGCAAAGAGATGGTTTTAAGGCCCATACATCTTGGTTCTTCTATCCCAGCTTCAGTAGAAAGAAATAATTAATTCACTAAACACTTATTTTAGAACATTTCCTGTAGGCCATACTGGGAGGAGGGGCAGTCAGTCACAGAACATCTGCTCTAGTGATTTACAGGTCAGTCACAGCAGGAGACATGCATGTGCATTCATGACAGAGACTGAGCATTTGCCAGGCCTGGCTGTGAGACAATCATGGGGTATTTACAGTTGGGTGCAGCAGACACACCATTCCCAAGGGTCTTAACAGTATGTTCATACAAACAGAACATTAGCGCTAGGCTTTTCTATCATGAAAACATTATTAAATGTTGAAAACATTAGCACAGAAATTGGTGTCGCATCCTTTCCCCTAAAATGGACAAGGCACTGTGTTTCAGATTTTGTATTTGATTTTCAGAAGTCGTACTATTAAGTGCTTGTGTATAGTTTTCTTTTTATATTTCCTGCTTAGATTTTTTTGTTTATTTTGTTTTTTAACTTGTGGTTTGATTTCTTGAGTGTTTTGGGAAATTCTCAGTATGTATATTTTCCAGTATTGCCTCTGCCTCATTCAATTTCTCCACCACTTCTTGGACTCCAATTATACTTATGTTAGAATTTTTAAGAATCATATCTCATGTCTTACCGTCTTTTGTGTATTTTTCATTCTTGTTCCGCTTTGTGCTTTAGATTGTAGATTTTCTTTCCTATTTTTCTCACAGTTCACTTACAATTTCTTCTGCTGTGTTTATTCTGCTGATAAACTCATGAACTGACTGCTTAATTTCATTTTTTTTTAAGTTCTAGAGTTTCCATTTGATTATTCTCAATGGACTTCAGTTCTTTGGTGAAATTCTCATTGCTTCTGTTTTCTTAAACATTCGTTTAGTTATTCTAATATCTGTGCCTTTTAACATCGATTTTGAACTAGCTGTGGGTGTTTTTTTCTGCGTGTGGGGTGGTGGGGGGGTCTTGGTTTTCATTCATCATGTTTCTAGGCATTGATGATCAATTTTTAAAAATTAAATATTTGATATTGTATTTTTAAAATATAGACAAAGTCAGGCTCTGGGCAGGAGAGGCATGTTCTCTTTAGAGAGTATATAATTTTTCTGACGGGTGCCTAGTCAGATCCTGTCATGGTCCTCTTGTTTATATTTTACAGCCCTTCAAGGGTTTCACCTTGAAACCTGTGGTGTTTGCAAAGGTCCCTCTTCCTAGGTACATCTTGAACTGCTGTTTTTGGTAACTTAGCATCCACTAAGAGACTGCCACAATCCCTACTGATCTTTTTAGCTTCATAGCAGCTGGCTTTGTCTTGGTTACTGGGCATTGGGCTCTGTACCTCTGCCACTTAGGACTCAGAAATGCCTTGAGGGGAAACGTGCTCAGATCATTTGTCTCTCTCTCTGAGACTCATTTCTCTGAGATCTTGGGACTTGCAGAACTGGTTGCCTTTGTAGCTCTGAACTCCAATTTTTATCTCCCCAGAACAGTGTGATTACCATAGCCTTCCTTGACTACTGGTTTGTATGTGGCCTGTATGCCACATGCTTGCAAATGGGTCCATGGCTGAGAAGGAGAAATGGCCATGGATCTCCTGCTCTCTTCCCTAGAGGTTTTGGCCCAGTAAGACATGGCTGCCTTGGGAGGTCTGAATGCCTTCAAACTATTGGTGTTGTATTTTGTGTAGCTTTCATAATTGTCCTCAGTGGAAGTTTAACTCCTGCTTCGTAGCTGAAAATGAACCTGCACTCTCTTTCTAGTACTGGCTTTGAGCTGATGCAGCTGATGTGGCAGTCTTAGTTAAGGGTTTACAGATTGTGATGTCTCCAGGATTGTTGAAAAGTATACTTTTCCACCTTTCTTGAGGACCTGCAGTGAATAGTCTAATATTCTTGCTTCTTTTGCCTCACTGGATAAACATCTGTTTAACCACATTCTATTTAGCCATAACATCTGTGTAAATTATTCATCCTCCCTTTTAATCTAATGAACCCTGTTTGATGGGTAGCAGTGTTAATCCTGTTTATAGGTGAGGCAGTAAACAAATTACTATATTAATATAATCTACGTAGTGACCCCAGATTCAAACACGAGCCTCTGCCTAAATTCAAACATGAGTTATTTTTATTATTCCACAATTATCTTTTAGACATACTCTCATAGCATATATATATATTTTTTTGCTCTTTTTCATTTCAAATACTATAAGTCTTGGGGATATTAATTTATAGAGTTAAGTTCAATAATTTATAATTATTGTATAATGGATAAGTTAACTTTAATTTCAGTGAATTGTTCATCTTTAAATATGAAAGATTAGAGATGTATGCTTCAGGTCAGGATGGATAACAGAGACTAGATTGATCATCCTGACTGAACAAATAAAAAATGAACAAACTTTATGAAATAATGGCTTCCAAGACAATGGGCATCAGGCAGTAAAAGACAATTATTCCTGAAAAGTAAGAAACAAACATGGTGACTCTACAGTTGTCCCAGTTTACCACCTTGAGAAAGTTTCCAGGTGTAAGGCAGGGAGAGGAAACTCAGGCAGAATCTGGGAGACTCTGAATCGGGCAGTTGGAGTTGAAACTCCAGGGAGACCACAATGGCTTGCAGGATCGACAGAAGGCTGAACAGAGAATTGCAGAGATCTGCAGAGGATCTGCCATATGTATTCACCTGAGCATTGATCAGGGAATTCATAGGAGGATGTTAGAGACATTCAAGGCCAGGGAAAGAACCAAAGGAAAATATTGGACAGAGAGTCTAACCCAGTGCTAACTCTCGGCTGAGAATAGTGCCTGTTCTTACAAGCAAGAGAAGAAAGGATCAAGACTCACTGGGCATTGAGTAATATACAGAAGGGTTTTGCCTCAGTAGTGGGAGATAATTAGCACTAAATGGAGCATGACTCAGGCCTTCCTAACAAATGTGAAGAGCAAGACCCAAAAAAATAAAATTGTTTCTAAGCAACTTAGCTGCATCCCAGAATAAATTTCAAGAATATTTATAATAATACAAAAATACCCAGCACTCAACAACATAAAATTACAATGTCTGGTGCTCAATAAAAAATTACCAGGCAATCAAAGAAGCCTGAAAATAGCCAATATAATTAAGAGAGAAATCAAATCAATCAAAACTAATGGGGATACAACACTGATGTTAAGATTATGGACATTAAGACAAGGACATTAAAATGTTTATTTTAACTATGTTTAATGTGTTCAAAAAGTTAAGTCTTTTTATGGAACACATAAAAAGACCCACACCAGATTTCACTGGAGAGAGAAACTCCAATGTCTGAGATGAAAAATCACCTAGATAGATTTAATATTTGGCTGATTTTGTATAAAATTACAAAAGCAATTGAATGAAGAATAGATAGTCTCAACAAGTGGTAGTGGTACAATTGAATACCCATATTTAAAAAACTAAACTTTGTCGACATATATGCCTCACACCATGTATAAAAAAATCAACTGAAAATTTATCATAGGTGCATGCATATAGTTTCTTCCAAAACTATAAAAGTTTTAGGAAAAAACAGAAAATAATATTTTATGACTGGATTAAGCAAATAGTAATTTAGATACAACAATAAACACACTATTCCTAAAAGAAAAAAATTGATAAACTGGGTTTAAATTACAAGATTTTGATCTTCAAAAGATTTTTTTTTTTTTTTTTTTTTTTTGAGACAGAGTTTCACTCTTATTACCCAGGCTGGAGTGCAATGGTGTGATCTCAGCTCACCACAACCTCCTCCTCCCAGATTCAAGCAATTCTCCTGCCTCAGCCACCCGAGTAGCTGAGACTACAGGCATGTGCCACCATGTCCAGCTAATTTTTGTATTTTTATTAGAGACGGGATTTCACCATGTTGACCAGGATGGACTCAATCTCTTGACCTCGTGATCCACCCACCTCAGCCTCCCAAAGTGCTGGGATTATAGGTGTGAGCCACCGCACCTGCCCTCTTCAAAAGATTCTTAACTGAATCTTATTTAGCAGCTCAGGCAATGGACTCAGGAAATACTTGCAAATCATATATCTGATAATGGACTTGCATCTAAAATATATAAAGAACTGTTACAACTGAGTAGTAGGAAAGCAAACATCCTAGTGAAAAAATGGAAAAGGATTTGAACAAACATTTTTCCACAGAACACATAAAATGCCTATTAATAAGTATACAAAAAGATACTCAACATCATTAGTAATTAACAAAATGCTAATGAAAACCACAGTGTTATACGACTACACCTGCACTAGAATGGCTAAAATTAAAAATGCCAGCCATACCAAGTAGGTGCAGTAATGATGGTGGGGATATGAAATATTGCAAGTACTCTAGGAAGCAGTTTTGCATTTTCTTAAAAAGTTACATAGACACCTACCATATGGTCCAGACATTCCATTCCTAGGTATTCACCCAAAAGACGTGAAAGTATATGTCAGTACAAAGAAAAGTGTCTAAGAATGTTCATTGCAGCTTTATATATGTAGCAGCCCCATAATGGCAGCAACCCAAGTATACATCAACAAGTGAACGGACAGAGAAAAAGTACTATATCCATTCAGTGGAGAAGTACTCACCATTGAAAAGCAATGAGCTATGTATATATACTACAATGTGGCAGAATCTCAAAATAATTTGTGAAGTAAAAGTAGTCAGAGGAAAAAAGAGTTTATATGAATGATTTTATTCATGTAGAATTTTAGGAAATGCAAACTAAAGCAAAGTGACAGAAACCATATGAGCAGAAGAGGCTGGAGGGAACTCTTGGAGTGATGATTTAAATGTTAATTATCTTGGTTGTGATGATGGTTTCATGGACGTTTACATATGACAAACTGACCAAATTATTTACTTTAAGCATATTCAGTTTTTTGTACGTTAGTTATACCTCAAAATATAAAGGTATGGTTTTAAAGTTTCTTGGAAACATTTAAAGTTCACTTTTTCTCTACCAAGATCTATTAGATAACTAGGAATGTTGTTAATTTAGGCATAACTCCAGACATTTTGTGTGCTGATTAATGTATTTTAAAAATCTATAATGTTTCATTAGGAAAAGAATTGCCACTAAATAAAAACAGTAATTTTTAATTCATATTGAAATGACATACGTGGGGATGCACTACAATTTTTAGAATTTTTGTTCTTATAATTTAATGGCTCAGAAATATTTAATTAAAAGAAAAAATAGAATTTTTGTTCTGTCTTGGTAGAGATAGAGCTTATTTACCTCATTGGAGTGAAGTGCATTCTTTTTAATAATTTCGTTTGTGAATTGATAGTGCAAATTCTGTAGAGATCAATTTAAAAAGAAACAGGATGCTACATCCTGTATGTGGGGTCATTTAGTTGAGTGATCAGGGTTTTCCTTCTTCACTGGCCTGAATAATCCACAGACCAGTGCTCATTGAGATCTGGATTCATATAAACCCTTAGATATTTCATTCTTCAGAGATCACATATGCCACTGATAATTTCTTTCAGAGTATTCTCAGTAAACATCATCTTTATAAAGTGTGATTCTGGTATTAAGTTTTATTGGTTTTCATTTGAAGGGTAAAGAAGGTAGCCTTTTTTTTTTTTTCAAAAGGAGAAAGAAAGAAACAGCAAAAGAAAGAAAAAAAGAATGCAAGATAGAAAGAGGAAGAGAAAGAGGGAGAGAGAATGGGATTCTTGTTTTATTGCCCAGGCTAGGATACAGTCTAAAAATGCAGATTAAGAACCTCTTTTATGCCAATAATTGTGTTTAACAATGGAGACAGGAAGGAATAGGGGATGAAAATAACAAATAAGCAGCCAACCAATATTTTATTTAAACCTGTGAAATGCTATGCAATTGCTGGGGAGTGATTTACTTCC
>CAUYQU010062480.1:0-19914 GCA_963574635.1 Cheracebus regulus | reverse complement strand
CCCTTTCCCGGCCCCGCCCACCCGCAAGGCACCGGCACAGCCCTTGCTCAGCGGGGCACGAAGCTCATGGTGTAGTTTGGTGGGATTGTGGCAAAGCCCACGTGTTTGGGGGACACGTCGATGTCCTCAGGCGACTGCGGCTACTTGAAGCGGAAGTTCTGCATGATGGTGGTGAGGATCAGAAACAGCTCCATTCTGGCCAGGCCTTCTCCGAAACAGTACCGCTTTCCGATGGAGAAGGGCACAAATGCATCACTCTTCTTAAACTGCCCCTTCTCATCCAGGAAGTGCTGGGGGTTGAAGTCCCGGGGATTGGAGAAGAACCTGGAGTCTCTCAGCACAGAGCCCAGCAGAGGGAACACTTCGGTGCCCTTAGGGAGGAAGAAGTCCCGAAACTTGGTGTCCTTGGTGACCCTGTGGGCCACACCCATGGGGATCATGTCTCCAAATCTTTGCATCTCGTGGATGACCGCCTCCGTGTAGGGCATCTCGGCCCGGTCCTCAAACTAAAGTAAACATACTTGGAGTTGATTTCAAGCACATGTCCAGAGGCATGTGTATACAAGTACCTACATAGCATTATTCTAGCTACAGCTCTTTGTACGGAGATAAGCCGTCATGTCATGAATACCTGGAGGAGGCTTTTATTCTGAGATTTTAATGACGTTTTATGTAATAACTTTGACAGCAGCTCTAAAGCTCTGATCTTAGGATGCGTCTGAGGAATGAATGAGATTCTAGCATATCCAGATTTCTAGCTGGCTTTGAGTATTGTGTGTGTGATGTATGCATATGTATGCCTTCAGTCTTAGTCCTGTTTTTGATAAATTCAGTAGCTAAGGCGTTTACAGTTCTAACTCTACTCTCTGTTGTTTTTTGCTGACTCTTATGGTGCATTGCATTTTATATTTTTAGTTTTTTACTGTGAGGTCATATTTCTTGGAAGATTTTCTGGGGGAATTATCTGAGCAGGAGTTGAGAGCAGGTTCCTCCAGAGGGGAGCTGCCTTTGCTTTTCTGGGTGACTGGAGCCACCACGCTCCCTCTTCCCCAGGGAGCACTGGAAACTCAGCTTTGAACTTGGGATTTTCTGGACCTCAAGTTATTTCTGACCACAAACTTAGTAGAAGGGCTGGCTTGTGATGATGAATTCTTGGAGGTACATGGATCTCTCCCTGTTCTGTGAGTACCAAGATTCAAGACAGGCATCTTTCTCTGTAGACCTGAGGTGTCCATTTGTTTCTCTCAAATACTGAGGCTGTGGTCCTTTGGGATGCCCTGTTAGACACTCCATTTTGGGCAGCCCCTGGGCTTTACCCCCTGCTCCTAGCACTCTCATGAGACTGTGAAAATTAAAGGAAAAGTCTGTCCCCCTTTAGCAAATGTCCCCACCTTGCCTCTTGAGATTCCTGCCCTCACTTTAGCTTTGACTTCCAATATTCCTTACTCAACCAACCAGGTCCTATTACTGATCTGTTTTTAATGTTGCATACAACATTTTTAGTTTTCAGTATGCAAATTGATCAAAGTGCCTACTTAGACAAATACCAGAAATGGAAATCTTCAATTAATTCCTAAGGACTCAGTTGATTTTTTTATTTAACCTGTCTGCTTTCCACTACTGAGGCTAGGAAAATTTACAGAATCCAAGGCAGAGAGGCATCCAGATCCTGCTTAATATTCAGTACTCACTTGTCCATCATCCCATTCTATTCAGGCAATTCTAATTTGTAGATCTTTCTTTCTTAGGCTAAACTAAATTCTTTCTTCCATTAATTTCTCCTCATTGTTTAATACTCTGTTTTTTGAAGCAACACAGATGAATCTCCCTTTCCTACACGGCTTCATGCATTTTGGGACTCTTCTTTCCTCCACCCACTAAGCTTCCTCTTCCATTGGTGTCTCTAGCTGCTTATTGGACAACATGGTTTGGGGTAGATCTCCATCCCCAAGCATCACAATTGCTGATTATTTCCATCTGTTTGGTATCTAGTTTGTCTGTTCCTCAGGCATTGCTTGTTCATAGGTAGACATACTATTCCAAATATGACCTGACCATGTCAGAGCATATGGACTGACCAGATGCTTCTTTTCATGTTGTGTGTGTCTTTCTGTGTAGCTCTGTGGCACTGTTCATTACACAGTTGGTAGAACTAATAGTCAATCAGTTCTTATTTCCCCACTCCCTACTCCTCCTATCCCCAACCCTGAGCTTTGTCATGTGAACTGTTTTAACTTGGATCTTATTCATCCTGGGATTATGGACAACATGTCTTTAAAATAAGGTAAATGATGTTGTTGTTATATGATTCTTTTTTGAATGGACATATTAAGTCCCTGATGTAATCCTGTTTATCTTTGCTTAAGAATAGTTTTCTTGACTAGAAAATTATCTAGAATCTGAAAATTTCCTAAGTTGTTTAAAAGCCTATCACTTTGACTTAACCTATTGTCAGTCAGTTCTATCTGCTGAAGTTGGTACGTATTCAGTTATAATTAATAAGCAACTCTAGTGAATTAGTATGCCTCTTGAAGTTCTATTGACTTTCAAAATATTATATTTTACAGAGGAATTTCATTTACTGTCTTTAGGGGAAGAAAGTAAAGTTCTCAAAATCTCATTTTACCCAACATTTGATGTCAATTGCTGTTTTATAGTGACTGCATTAATTAGAATCCCTGCTGATTTCAGTCTTCTAGTACATAATATATCCAAAAAATCTATTAGGCATATTTTAGGTTCTTGTCATAAATATTTTTAGGAGGCAGTTCCAACAGTGGGAGTAGCAGTTGAAGATGCTTAGATTTCTTAATCCATCTCTCCAATGACTTTGCTGCTGTTGTTAAAAAAAAATTAATCTCTTCTTGCTCTTAAGTAACTTTTGTTGAGTTTTCTGACTTTTGACAGTAGGGCTCACTAGGTTGTGTAGACTTATTATGATTATATTTGTGGTAAGATGTGTTCTAAATTTCAGACAATGAATTTGGAGTCAAATCAATTCATGACTGAGATAGTTCAGGAAACTAATTGTATAGAGACACGAAACATGTATCTAAAAGCTAGGTGAGTGGCAGATTCCAGGCCCGTGAACATATTTGACAGAGATGTTTAACCAGGAGGATTTGTGGGTTAAAGTTATCTTAAGGTTCACATGAAAGGATTTGTTCAGTGAACTAGAAAAAATAATCCTTTTCTAGAGATAAAAGAGGTTAGAAGTGTAACAGGTAGGAAGGTAGCTGAAAACTTCCTTGATGTGATTAAAGCAACTCAAGCAGTAAATTGAACATACTTTATTGTTAATGGTGAAAAATGTTTATTTCATTGGATTTGATTCGAAGCATGAATTAACTCTAAATGTTATCACATTTTTCAGAGAGGCCTTTTTATGCTAATTATTTGTTAGTGAACTGGAGATCTTAAAGTATAAATTCATCTTTGTAAAAGGGCTAAAATAATGAAAAACATTAATTATTAAGCCACAAATGATATTTATTGCCTGCCTTGTTCTCTACAGTTTCAGAAGTTTAAAACAGTTGCCTTTGTGAGTTTTAAATAGTCTAGAAAGTCTAGAAAGATGAATATGTGTTCATTCTTCGGAATTGAAAATCGGGAAATAGTCCTCAAGAATAGGATATCTTAGAATATCTGCTTGTAAAAAATCCTGGACTTTCCAGGAGAATATCTCCTAACTTTGACTTGCTTTCAGTTATTTGAGTTTGATGGTCCTTCCAACAGATGATAACTGACTTTATTAAAGAGTAAGTAGGTATGTTGTAATGCACTATTTGGTTAAGCATGCTTGTCTAGACCTTTATTTTTAAACCTGCCCTTACTGGTACTACTTACAATGTATTTATAAGGTATTTTCCTGTTTCTGTTCTCATTTAATTTCCACAAGAGGTCTGAGTGGCAGAGTAAGCCTCATGTTTATCATGTTTTTGGATATGCATACATATTAGACTAGAGTCTGGGTGTTCTGAGTTCAGTGCCCTGAGGTACTCCCCCGACCCCCATGCACTTGTGGAGGGACATGACCCCTCAAAGCACGGGTGATTTGGGAAGTCCTGTAGAGAAGCATTGAGAGCACAGAGCTCAGGGGGAGTCGTAGCTGTTGGGTGACCTTCAGCAAATTCCCCAAGTCTACATTTTTTCATCCATAATCAACTCTTAGTTACATTTATTGATAGAAATGATAAGCAGGATGAGTAATGTAAAGTAGACAATAAAAGAAATAATCCATCAGTAGCAGAAGAGTAGGATATGGAGATGAGGACCCAGGCTCAAGCTCAGTCTCCTCTGCTGATGAGTCGACAATGGCAACAAGTCACTGATTGCTCTGGGAACCTCCAATCCCTTATTCATTAAGATATTTGGGCCAGATCATGAAGGCCTGATAGGCTGTGTTGAGTTTGAAGTGTTATTTCAAGGGCAGTGAGACAACACAGAAGTAGTTTCAGCATGGATGTGACATGATCAGATCTGTGTTTTAGCACCGTCTCTCTGGTGCAGTGTGGAAGGCAAGGCCGGAGGGCAGGAGACTTGTTAGGATAGGAGGCTGTTAGGGTATCCTGGGGCGAGATGATGGGGCCTGACAGGGGAGAAGGAGAGGAGGGGATGGACTCCAGAGATGTGTAGCAGGTAGAAATGACCAGCTGGGTGAATGATTGGATGTGGGACTTAAGGAAAGGGAGGCAACAAGGATGATGGCAAAAGTGAAAGTATGGGCCAGGCGCGGTGGCTTCTACCTGTGATCCCAGCACTTTGGGAGGCCGAGGCGGGCAGATCATGAGGTCGGGAGTTTGAGACCAGCCTGACCAACATGGTGAAAACCCGTCTCTAATACAAAAATTATTTTGTATTAGATAATTTTACAGGCATGCCTGTAATCCCAGTTACTCACAAAGCTGAGGCAGGAGAATCACTTGAACTCAGGAGGCAGAGGTTGCAGTGAGCCAAGGCAGTGTCACTGTACTCCAGCCTGGGTGACAGAGCTAGACCCTGTCTCAAAAAAAAAAAAAAAGTGAAAGTGTGAACTGGATTACAGATAAGGTTGTTAATGATAGCAAGAACACTTTCACTGGAATTATGGGGGTGAATGCATATTTTAGATGGTTGATGAGTGAGGGGGTATTGAAATGGAGACAGTACAGAAAGACCACTCTTTCAAGGAGTTTGGCTGTGTTGGTCTGTAGTGTTAAGTGGAAGGAGATGGGGGGAGCAAGAGGGGCTCTTTAAGACAGGGCATATTTGAATGCCAACCTAGGAAGTCAGTAAAGAGGAAATGGAGTAGCTCTAGAAGAAGGGACTAGGGGTTAAAGAGATGCTGATACTTAGGCTCAGATGGAAATGCTGGATTTGGATAGATGTGTGTCCCCAGGGTGGCGTGGCTGTGGGGAGGAGCTCGAGGCTGAAGTCTGGGTACTTGGATTTGGATTCTGCCCCCATCTGATTGGACCCAGTTGCCTTCTCTGTAAAGTGGGTCACTAAGGGCATTAAGACATTATGACCATGTCTGTTTTTCCCTGAATTGTACTGCATCATCCACAGTTTTAACTCAATATGTATTTTTTTGAAATAATGAGAAAGCAAGAACTGGTGGGGATTTTTCAAAGTGAAAATCTCTGTCCTGAGTAGTGAGATCTTGGCAGTCTCCCCTTGCTTGGCTCCTGGAACACTGGAAACTGGACCAGTATCATCCCCAGGAGGTTAGAGAATTCTTCTCTGAGGAAACCAACCACAGGGAGAGAAAAAGACCTTACAGATACCGGAGTGTGAGGATCCTCCTCCCTCCAGTAAAATGAATGGGACTCCTAATCACCCAGCGTTAGGCCTGCAAGAAAGAAAGAACTGAAAACTAAAATTTAGTAACGAAAGATTAAAGCAACTTTTAATGATAAGATTTTTTTAAAATTTTTCAAAAAGTAGAACATTGAGTAGGGAAAAAGAATATTTGGGAAATTTGGGAATCAATTCAGGAAGTCTGATACCCAACTAATATGAGTTATAAAAGGTAATAGTGGGCAGAAAGTTATAGAGAAGTAATTTATGAAATTGATGTACCTCCAGATAGAAAGGGTGCGGCAGGTACAGGCATGTTTTGCCTTTTATTCTGCCTGTATTGCTGAGGGCCTGCCAGAGGACAGGCTGTGTCCAGTGCACTAGAGGCACGGGAGTTGGGGGAAGCAGACAAAAGCCCATGCCATCGTGGAGTATATATTCTGTTGGAATTACATTACCAATTTTTTTAAATGCCTCACACCAAGGCACTTTATTGTGAAATTTCAGAACACCAGGGGTAAATGGGAGATGGTAAAGATATACAGAGAATGGAAAATCAGGTTTGATTTAAGCAATCAGGACTCAGTAGCATTGGACTTCCAAATGATAAAGCTGCGTGCTGCTTTTGAGGAGAAATGAGTGAGTTCCAGCCTATGATTCTGTACTTAGCCAGTCAAGTGTAGGAATAGAACTAAGGCATTTCAGATCTATAAGGACTAAAATAAGCTATTTAGCTGCTGTAAGGATACACCCCACTAAAATGAGGGAGTAAAATAAAGGAGGAGGAAGACAAGTGATGCAGGAATCAAGATCCAGCACAAGAAGGTGCCAAAAGGAATTTTCAGGATGGTGAGAGACAGAGCCGTGTAATGGCCTAGCAGTCAGCCGCCAGGTAGGCAGAGGCCTGGGGAAGGAATGGCTGTGTGTGAGGGGTCCAGGGGACAGGAGGACCCACTGACTAGCCATCTCCTGGGTTCTGTACAGACGATTTTATAGTTGTGTCAGAAGGTTTGTGGATGAATTAGTAGTAGGAAAGTAGAAAACCAAGAGACTTTGAACAAAGTTATAATTAATTCCAAGAGAAACAGAGTTATTAAGAAAGGAAATACACTCACAGTGCACTACAGACTGTGCTGTGAACTTTATATACCATAGTCATAGCCATGAAAATGGTGACTATCAATTAAATACTTTGATTATTTTTATTAGCAGAATGGGAGAGGAGAGTCTGTGGGAGGAAGCTAAAGTCTCATCATGTAAAATAGGAAATCAGAAGTAACATGTAATCAAAAAGAACTAAAAGTAGAACTGCCATTTGATCCAGCCACCCCATTACTGGGTATCTACCCAAAGGAAAAGAAGTCATTCTATGGAAAGGACACTTGCACATGCGTGTTTATAGCAGTACAACTTGTAATTGCAGAAATGTGGGACCAGCCTAAGTTTGCATGAACCAATGAATGGACAAAGAAAACGTGACATATATGCACCATGGAATACTACTCAGCCATAAAAAGGAATAAAATAAGGACATTTGCAGCAACTTGGTTGGAATTGGAGACCATTATTCTAAGTGAAGTAACTCAGGAATGGAAAACTAATTATTGTATGTTCTCAGTTATAAGTGGGAGCTAAGCTATGAGGACCCAAAGGCATAAGAATGATATAATGGACTTTGGGGATTCCGGGGGAAGGGAGAGAGGGGGCAGGGGATAGAAGACTATACATTGAGTACATTGGGTATGGTGTACACTGCCCAGGTGTTGGGTGTACCACAGTCTCAGAAATCACCACTAAAGAGCTTACCCATGTAACTAAACACCAACTGTTCCCCCTAAACTATGGAAATTGAATAAATAAAAAATTTTCTAATTTCCTTATGTTTCCTTTCATCAGTGGCTTATTTAAAAGTATCTTGTTTGATTTCCGAATATTTGGAAGTTTTCTAGACATCTATCTATTGTTGATTTCTAATTAAAATCTACTGTGGCCAGAGAACAACAACAAAAGCAAAGAAAGGAAGTAACTTGGTAGATCATGCAACACAGAACCAGCCTGCCAGGGGAATGTGTGATTCCCTCTTGATGTGAGCCATCACTTGGGAGTGTGTCTTTTGAGAGCCTCTGGGCTGTTGATATCTCTAAGCGGATTCCATCTGTGAGGGGGGTGGGATGACATTCTTGCAGTGAGGTCCCTGATGGAGCTAACGGGCACTGATCTCTGCATGCTTTTTCCTTATTTGAGAGGGTTTAGAGCTGGGAAGAGTCTGGCCCCAGTTTCTGGCACTGTGTGATCTTGGGCAAGTGAAGTCACAACTCAGATTCGCTATCTATAAAATGGGGATAATAATGCTGCCTCCTTCTTAAGGTTGTTGTGAAGAGTAAATCAGTTAAGTAATTAAAATCTTTCAAATAGCGCATGGCACATAGTAAGCATACTGGGGTTTTTTTTTTTTTTTTGCTTTTCTTAACCTTTGCATTTTTTGGTCATTATTATTGTGTTGTTTTCTTTATCCAGTTCACAAGAATGGATCAGTACTTCAGAGGTGTTTCTTTGAAGTATAAAAAGAGTGACAAAAATAAGAAAAACTACAGCTCAAAATAACATAAGCCTAAATAGTGAATGGGAACCTAGTGTCACTATAAAATATGAATCTTAATGTCCAGGGACCAGTGAATCTGCCAGGTTGATAATTTTACTCAAGTCACAGAAAAAGAAAAGTTGTAAATAGAAACTATCATAATAACTCTCTGAAAATTGAATTTTACTTGGCAGGTGATTTATTTGTCCATGGACTCCTGTGCTTTCTCTGTTATGAAGCTTTGTCAAATAGTGGCATAAAACCCCCAATGCTTTTGAGTCATTTTCAGACAAAGTACAGTGGCCTCTCCAGTAAACCAGTTGAGTCTTCCTAGATCAAGTACAAAATAGTGTTTTCCAGGTTGAAACTAATGAATTTTGTTACTAAGGGCTCAGAATATGGAACAAAACCTCAGAGGCATCATTCATAGTTACATTTATCATAGCAAAAGTAGATTTGCTGAGAAGTTTGCAACATCAACTTCAAAACTGATGACAAATATATTCAAAGGGAAAGAGGAACAAGCTTTTGACAAAATCCTTGATCAAATGCTGCGGTTGCATGTGACGTAATATCAGGGGTATGCAGTGTGGAAGAGCAATCATGCATGAGTGAATGTTTCACTTTATAGTTTGTTGAATTCACCATGTAGCATATGAATCAGTCCTTAGAATATGTCTAACTCATGAGAGAGAAATGTTCCCTGGCTTTCTGTAATTTTTGTCGTTGAAACTTTGCTTCAGGAGAGATTCTTTTAGTTGTTTATTTATAGGGCACTGATACCGAACAAAAGGTTCCTGAACATTCCTAATGACAGGGAACCGGCTGAGTAGGCAGCAACGAAGGTGCCACCCTACTAATGCCCGTCCTCCCTCCACTTCTTCCACCAAGAGCAGGATGAAAGCTCCATCACTGAATGTGTATTTTCCACTGGGCTGTGTGAAGAGATTCTCAGCAAGTAAATAGCTCAGGTTTTCTCCATTGAGTTGTGCTAGCTGTTGGGGAGATCTTCTTGGAATAAAGTATGAAATAAAATATTTCTTCATGGTCCTGATGTGAGTAAAGACCGTATCTTAGACAGATGACATATTGCGTAGACATTTTTCTCTTTACAGCCTGAATCCGTCTCTTTCTGGACAATGACAGAAATAATAAACAGAATTTTAAAAAACCAATAATACTGCTAAGACTGGATCACTAAGGTTTGACTGTTTCCTAGCATGTGCAGATTTTCATCAAGAAAGAATAAATGTTGGGCATATGTAAAAACCAGAGGCAAATATAAGCAATAAGTGAATGAAGAATTCTATTTCCCACTTTCTCTTAATTCAAAACATTGCATCTCTCAGCCTTAAAGGATAACTTAGGTTTCCAATAAATTCCAGGTGAGGCCTTTAGTAAATTTCTCCATAATATCTGGGTTCATCCTTGATGGAAATATCTGTACTACTTACTAGAAGAAAACACTGCAACAGTTACCAACAGTCTGTACAGTACATGAGTTGTGATTTTCTAATTGATGTAAATGAAAATATATTAATTAATTAGCTTAGTTATGGAACCAGAATATTACTTGAGATAAATGTCATTGAACCCAAGTGAAAGACTTTGCTGATATAGGATACTTATAATTAATTTAAAATATATTTTACCAATATTTTTCTAAAACATGTAAAACCATGTTTGACAAACATGTAAAAATTATTAATTATAATTATCTCTTTGCATGTCTACCATATGCCCATTAAGTGAATTGCTATTTGGCAAAAGTTTGAAATATCCTGCCTTAAGGGTTGGAGAGTTGTTATTCTGGCCTTGTGTGTGTGTGATTCTGTACAGGCAAATTTTCTTTTTTGGGGAGCTATTTCTTTATCTATAAAAATGAGAATATCCAGATTATTTTACTAATCAAAATAGCACTACCACAACTCTCTGTCAATGGGTTCTGCATCTGCAGATTCAACAAACTGAGGATGAGAAATATTTGGGAAAAATAATAATACAACAAAAAATAATAGAAATTTTTAATTGTATATCAATAAGCATAACAGCTATTTACATAGCATTGGCATTGTTTTAGATGTTATAAGTAATCTAGAGATGATTTAAAGTATGTAAGAGGATGTATTTAATGCATAGGTTATATGCAAAGACTGTACCAATTTATATTAGAGACTCAAACATTCTCAGATTTTGGTATCTGCAGGAGTCCTGGAACCAGTCCACCATGGATACTGAATATGACTGTAGCTACCAAACTGAAGGACTTTTTTAACTGAAGAGCACCTTTGAATGTCATAGAGCCTGTGAATCTTAAAGTTACAGGAGACTTCAGGAGTAATCTACCTTTATCCTTCCTCTGCAAGCATGAATCTCCTCTGCAGCACACCTGGTGCATTCTCTGTGAACTTTCTCTCTTGGGGCCAACAGCGGTTGTGAAGCTTGCTATGACTTGGCAAGAATAGCAGTTCCATTACTGGGCAACTGGGTACCATTTTTGACAGCTGTAACTGTTACAGGATTTATATATTTATACCCAAATCTGATCCCCCTTCCCTGTAACTACAACTTTTAAACCTTGGTTTTGATTCTGTCCATCAGAGCCAAACAGAAAAAAATCAAAATTTTCTCGAATGTTAATAATCTTTTCACTGTTTAAGCTGCTGATCTTCCCCTGAGACATCATTTCCAGGGCAAGTCACAGGAATTCTTTCAACCCTTCTCCCTGTGTTTTCCGTTTCCTTCTCCATTGTGGCTCTCTGAGCCTCTGCATTTGCTCTTCAGTACACCTGTGGCCTACCTATATTGATTAGAGTGATTTTTTGTTGTTGTTTTGTTAAAAGCAGCATTTACTGAAGTTGGCCAGCTGTGTGCCAGGAAGTATGTGCTTGACATGGTTATGCGTTACTTTATTTAACCCATATTACTTTGCAAATAGTTTTGATTATCTGTAGTAATATATAATATATAATGTATAATAGTTTTGATTATCTGTAGGGAAACTAAGACTCAAAAGTTAAGTAAATAGTTGAGAGGTAATTTACCTAGGAACTAGCAGAGTCCTGTCTCCTATCCCGTTTAATTATTTCATCGCATCATTGACGTACATTGTGCAATTTTTCTCATACTTACTGTTTTTGCCACGTTTCCTTTTTTGAATTTAAGAAATATTACATTCTTCTGGAAAACCTTTAAACTATAAAGAAATATATAAGAAAAACCTTCCCCACCCCAGAAACCATGTGGTAGTGTCATATGTGAGTACCTTTTTACATGATTAGTCCACCACTTTCTGTACCTAAATAAAATGAAGATATTAATGTGTACCTGTGTCTCTGAAAGGATTGAGTTAATAAAGTACCTCTAGAATTTTATCTGGTACACAGCGAGTACTCAAATGTTGCTATTGTATGTACAATCATATGCATAATGTGGGTTTGAAAATCAACATACACCTACAGAATTCTTTCAAAACAAAAGCAAGAATGGGAACAGTCTATGTATAAGATGCTTAAACTACTTTTATCTCTCGAGATTTATCTTGTATATTCTTCCATATTATTATTTCAGTCCACTGTAGTTATTTTTATTGCTGCAAAATGTACTATATCCCCTTAATTTATTTAGCTGTCCCCTTACAGATGGATGTTTGGGTTGTCTCCATGCTTTTAGAAATAGTGGTGCAGGGGACTGCTTGAACATAGATCTTTATTCATGAGAATTGATTGTTTGAACTCACACATAGAAATGTACATTTATCACTTTAAAAATGCCTTATCTTGTCATATTTGGCCTGTTTTTATAATGTAGTCATTGGGTAGATTTTGACCCTGTCATCAGTGGATTTACTGTCTTTGGTATTGCTTCATTTTAAAAATTGTCATCAACCTACTCTCATTAACATCTTGAAAATCATGGATTAACTCAAGACAGAATTCTTTAATTGCCACCAGAGGGCTCCTGTTATGTTGAAACTGATCTTCTAGATATAATCATTCACCCAGGTGTAAATCTACTTTGGGTATTATCTTCTAACTATATTTCTCCATTGCATGTACAGAAATGTCAAGACAGACCTTGTCAGATGCTTCATGGAATCTTGTTAAGAAAGTAGTCATTTAGTGAGTAATCTTTGCTACCCAGTCTGGAAGGATGACACTATATTCTATATTTGGGGAAACTTGAAATATAAACGACAGATGTCTATACTTTGGAAAATGTCTGAAAAATGTCTAAAAATGCCCACTGTTTTATTGCCAGGAGAAGGAAAAGTGTCAGTGCTATTTTGATTTCGTTAGGCTAGCTGCCACGTAACTGGCACCAGTGTTGATGCTCCATTTGGAAATTTTTTAGCAAGATCAGATTTAATGTAATCAATTAAACTATATTTTCAGAATATTGGGCTGATTTAAACCATTAAAAGTAGTTGCCTAAATGTGAAATAGAGTCCAAAAATAATTTTTAGTGTCTACTATGCTGTTATTATGCAATGAACATATCATATGAGCCAACCAAATATGTGGCTTCCTTGAACATAGTAAATAATGAGAACATGAAGTTTTGTGCACAGTTTAATTTATTCTTTTAACTTTTTAAGATCAAGAACTCTCAAGTGACAGAATACAGATCATTATTTCCATTTTTTTTAGTTGAAGGAATTGAAGCATAGAGAAAACAGCTCTGAAAAAGGAGTGATTCATTCTGATCATCAAGAGAGTCAGGGAAGGCTTCACCCAAAAGGTGGCTTATTGTTCTGCTGAGGGTGACTGTAAAAGGAGCATCTAGGCTGGCAGGGAGCCTTGGTGGAGAGGCACAGGAGAACCTGGAGGGTTGGGAAGTAGAAGGAAGGCATGCAGGGGCTTGGATGGGGAGATTGGCCCAAAGGATGCCGTGAGGAGGCCGGATCCTGGAGTCTTGCATGCCAGGCCCGGGAATGTGGACTTGAATCTGCAACCTGAGAAGCCAGATGGGAGGTGTAGAGAAAGTGGGTGACTCTAATCAGGCATGGAGCAGAGACTGAGGGGGCCGTTACTGCTCTTTAGTATTCCTGGGCCAGGCTGTTAGAAAACCCCCGGGGTTTGCTGAATGCCATGAGAAGGGCAGTCTGTGCTGCAGCTGAGCCTGTCATGCCACTTGGAGAGGATATCACTTTTCTTCTTTGTAAGTCTCAGGGAAGCCAGGTTACTGGTGAGTTCTAAAAGTAAAGTGCAGTCTTCTCTCCCAGTTTGTGCCCAGTTTTGGTGTTTATGTTTCCATTGTGCCTTTCACACAAAGGTTTGAGTACTTTCAAGAGGTAATCCCTATAGTAGTGGGGCTGTGAACTGGCCATGGGTGATGGATTATGTGATGCTCAGAAGTGTGTATTGGCTTCAAAAGATTGATGGCGGGTATCTTTTAGTTTCCAAAAATTCACATATGAAAATTCTAAGCTTAAGGAATTAATGTCCACTAAAATTCAAGCAGTATTAAGCATTTACTCTGTGCCAGGCAGGCATAGGGGTGGGAGAGAAAAAAGGTAAGATGCCATCCCCTGGGCATTAATGGTCCCCTGCTTCATTTAATGTCATTTACATGTATTACACATTTGCCCGTCAGCCCTCATTTCACATTGTTGCTTATTCTTATTTACATGTTTGTTTCTATCTGTGCAAAAAACCTCTCCTCCCCAGATACCGTTTCCCTCCTGTCTAAATCCTGCAACCTCAGCATCCCAGCCAAAGACGACTTCCTCCTTGATTCAGCTCTTCCAAGGTGCAGTCACTCTAATTCAGCAGGTATTTCTGGACCTATTAGGTGCAGGGTCCCATGTGAGTATCTAAGGGACAAGAACTGTCCCTTGTAGCCCCAGTACTGAGCATGGTGTGTGACACAGCTGAGGTTCGAGATGTGTCTCATGAACAAGGAAGGGCTTGTGTTCCCCTGAGCAGACAATGGGGGAATACACACATGGAGTTTCACAGCATTGGGGTGGCAAGTGGCTGACAAAATGTGTGCCTCGTGTGTTCAGCTCTGTGGGAGCTCAAAGAGCTTAGACTAGAAGCAACTGACAGTGGGAATGTGTCTCTCACTGCTCTTGTCATCAGTGTGCGCCCTGACTCAGTCATTGAACAAAGGATCACGTGTGCCTGGTATGCGTCATGTGAATTTTGATGTCATTTAAATATTTTTGAGGTGGGGAGACCATTTCTGGGAGATCTGTTTGACTTCTGTGCACAGACTACATCAGAGAAGTGTTTCACGTGGGGAGGGGACAGAAGTCCTCTTTGCCCTTAGGTTTGGAACACCCTATCCTCCTTACTGAGAATACTTCAAACGGGGCTGTATCCTCTCCCTCTGTTAATACCATTTTTTTTTTTGCCCAAACTTTGGTTTTAAGCTTATCTCCAGAAGCCATCAGCACTGGCTGGACCTCTGGAGCCCTGCCTGATGCACACTGATGATTCCTACTGAGAGCTTGGGCCACACTGGAAACATTTCCATTTGTTGATTTGTGTGAGATTTCAGCCAGATAAGTCAATACTAGAAAATATTGGCGGTGGCCTAGATGATGTTCTCTAGAAGCAAAGTGTATTAGTCAGTGTATTCTCTAAAAGGACAGAACTAATAGGTTAGATGAATATGTGAAAGAGAGTTTATTTGGGAGAATTGACTCACATGATCACAAGGTGAAGTCCCACAATAGGCCATCTGCAAGCTGAGGAGCAAGGAAGCCAGTCCAAGTCCCAGAACCTCAAAGTAGGGAGGCTGACAGTGCAGCCTTCAGCCTGTGGCCAGATGCCATAGAGCCCCTGGCAAATCACTGGTGTGAGTCCAGGAGTGCCAGAGCTGAAGAACTTGGAGTCTGATGGTTGAGGGCAGGAAGCATTTGGCATAGTAGAAAGACAAGGGCCAGGAGAGTCATCAAGTCTCCTCATTCCATCTTCTCCTGCTTGCTTTATTCCAGCCGCACTGGCAGCTGATTAGATGGGGCCTACCCAGATCGAGGGTGGGTCTGCCTCTCCCTGTCCACTGACTCAAATGTTAATCTCTTTTGGCAACACCCTCACAGGTACCCATAAACAATACTTTGCATCCTTCAGTCAAGTTCACACTCAGTAGTAACTATCACACAAAGTCTGTGCAAGTGATTTACTGAGGAAGAACTCTCAGGAGAAACCAGGAAGGAAGTGAGGGAAGAAGGTGGGAAAAGTGCTCTTAGCCCAAGTCTAGCCTCAGCCTGACCGCTGGGGAGCTCTGAGGCCACACAGCCACCCCACCCCTTTCGTTGGTTCTGAGCTACAGGCCACCCCTGGGGGCACCATCTCCCAGGCATTTCTGGACTGAGTGGGCCCAGGAAAGTTCTCTGGAGAAGGGCTTGATGGTGAGCTATTAGTCGCCAGCACTCAGCTGCTGACAGCAGGCAGCAGGAGCTCAGCCTGGGAGGGCCATCGGCAGAGGCTCCTTCAGACCCAGATTGACATTGTTACTTCTTCTGCCCCCTTTCATTCACAGATGCAATTATCCTCCTAGGAACATGGTGGCATAATATTTGTGTAGCACTTTGAATTTTAAAAACAAAAATATTTTCTTATTTTGTTTTATCCCTGCAATAGTCCTGTAAGGCAAGCAGAGTAGTTACTGAGTCTTTACAGTCAAGGATTCTAGTACACGAAGCTTAGATAACTTAAGATCAAGCCTACTGCTGAGTACTGTGTGTGATCCTCGCAGGGGTTCGTTACTGTTACCCTACTGGTTGATTGTTGTGATGCCGGGAGGTGGGGTGACATGCCTATGTGCTCACGGTTGGTGTGTAGTGCACTTGTCATTCTGAGCCCCTGTTTGATTCCACACCATGTTTTAGTCTCATCGTACCCTGAAGCCTCTGCAGTTGGCAGGCAAAATAAAGGCCAAAACCCAAGTTTTTGACACAAATTACTCTTGGAAAGAGGCCGCTAAGCATAAATGTTGGGGAACATGAGATGTAAAATGTTAGCTGTGCTAATTGTTTAAAGCTAGCATAGCATAGCATATCAGGACAAGTTGTTAAAGTTTCACATCAAGAGTAGTCACTTGGGATATCTTAGCTATTCAATTTGTATTCATCTTGCATTCTTATCTAGATTGACGTGACAGGTTGAGGTGCCAAGCGTATACACCAGAATTCTTTTTTTTAATAGTGAAGCATAAATGGATTATGACATAGGACTTTGAGAATTGTTATTAGGTGAGTTTGAGAATAACACAAGGTAAAAATGTCTCAGGCACCTGGGAGACTTGGGAGAATAGGGTATTCTGCTTCAATAATTTATTCGTCCAGCAAACATTGAGTGCTCTCTGTACAAGACATTGTGCTGTAAGGAGCTGACGATTCATAGACAAGTAAATAGTTGACATAGCCGAGGGTAGGGGTGCTATAACAGTAGCCAGACTTGGGGGAAAAAAGGAGTTTAGGCCTTTAAAATTATTTTCATAGTTAATGGTAGCACACTCCTGTTTTAGAGTAAGATTTCCCAAAGCAAAGGTATTCATGTCACAGTGTCTTTACCGGAACACCTGTTGTATGTAAACTACTGTAACTCTTTCTGTTACTTGCCAAATCAAGAAGTTTTGAAAGATGTTTTAGGAAATACAGTTGTAAAGCTATTTGTATAAAAGCACATTTAACCTGTAACATATTGTAAGATGAGAGTCGGTGAAACAGTTTCCTTGTCTGAGGAATAACTCGTGGTTCATTGTCTTGCACCAAGAAAGAATTCAGGACATGGCCATATGTGGGTGGATTAAAGAGCAGAAAGTTTAAGAGAAAAAGCAAGCGAAGAGCTGCTCCTTGCAAGAGAGAGGAGAGAGAGAGAGAGAGAGACATCCAGAAAAAAGGGTGATCAATAAGAAGTTCTGAAATCGAGGCAGTAATTAATAGCCTACCAACCAAAAAAAGCCCAGGGCCAGATGAATTCATGGCCAAATTCCACCAGAGATGTAAAGAGAAGCTGGTACCATTCTTTCTGAAATTATTCCAAACAATAGAAAAAGAGGGACTCCTCCTTAACTCTTGAGGCCAGCATCATCCTGATACCAAAACCTGGCAGAGACACAACAGCAACAACAATAATTCAGGCCAATATCCCTGATGAATATCGATGTGAAAATCCTCAATAAAACACTGTTAAACTGAATCCAACAGCACATCAAAAAGCTTATCCACCATGATCAAGTCTGCATCATCCCTGGGATGCAAGACTGGTTCAACAGACGCAAATCAGTAAACATAATCCATCACATAAACAGAAGCAATGAAAAAACCACATGATTATCTCAATAGATGCAGAAAAGGCCTTTGATAAAATTCAACAGCTCTTCATGCTAACAACTCAATAAACTAGATATTGATGGACTCTTACCTCAAAATAATAAGAGCTATTTATGACAAACCCACAGCCAATATCATACTGAATGAGCAAAAACTGGAAGCATTCCCTTTGAAAACCAGCACAAGACAAGGATGCCCTCTCTCACCACTCCTATTCAACATAAGTTCTGGCCAGGGCAATCAGGAAAGAGAAAGAAAGAAAGCATATTCAGATAGGAAGAGGGGAAGTCAAATTGTCTGTTTCTAGATGACATGATTGTATGTTTAGAGGACTCCATCGTCTCAACCCAAAATCTCCTTAAGCTGATAAGCAACTTCAGCAAAGTCTCAGGATACAAAATCAATGTGCAGAAATCACAACCATTCCTATACACCAGTAATAGACAAACACAGAACCAAATCATGAGTGAACTTTCATTCACAATTGCTACAAAGAGAATAAAACACCTAGGAATACAACTTAGAAGGGATGTGAAGGACCACTTCAAGGAGAATGACAAACCACTGCTCAAGGAAGTAAGAGAGAACACAAACAAATGGAAAAACATTCCATGTTCATGGATGGAAAGAATCAATATCTTTAAAATGGCCATACTGCTCAAAGTAATTTATAGATTCATTTCTATCCCCATCAAGCTACCATTGACTTTCTTCATAGAATTAGAAAAAAACTACCTTAAATTTCATATGGAATCAAAAAACCTGTATAGCCAAGACAATCCTAAGCAAAAAGAACAAACCTGGAGGCATCATGCTACCTGACTTCAAACTATACTACCAGGCTACAGTAACCAAAACAGCATGTTACTAATACCAAAACAGATATAGAGACCAGTGGAACAGAACGGAGCCCTCAGAAATAACAGCACACATCTAAACCATCTGATCTTTGATAAACCTGACAGAAACAAGCAATTGGGAAAGGATTCCATATTAATAAATGGTATTGCTTCCTTACACTTTATACAAAAATTAACTCCAGATGGATTAAAGACTTACAACAGAAGACCTAAAACCATAAAAACCCTAGAAGAAAACCTAGGCAGTACCATTGAGGACATAGCCTTGGGCAAAGACTTCATGACTAAAACACCAAAAGCAAGGACAACAAAAGCCAAAATTGACAAATGGGACCTAATTGAACTAAATTATTTTGCACAGTAAAATAAACTATCATCAGAGTGAACAGACAACTTATAGACTGGGAGAAAATTTTTGCAATCTGTCTGTCTGACAAAGAGCTAATACTCAGAATCTACAAGGAACTTAAACAAATCTACAGGAAAGAAACAACCCCATCAAAAAGTGGGCAAAGGATATGAACAGACACTTCTCAAAAGAAGACATGCTGCCAACACATATATGAAAAAAAGCGGAGAGATCCAAGATGGCCGATTAGCAACAGCTCGGGAGTGTAGCTCCCAGTGAAAGCACAGAGAACGAGTGGACGCCGCACTTTCCAACGAATTTTTGTTGCCCACAGACTGGGAGATCCCCGGCAGAGGAGCCACACAGGTCGCCAGCGCGACTCTTTTGGCCCGCGCGGCTGTTTTGCCAGTGCCCCAGCGCGGCGCTTCCCGGTGCGGAGTACACGGGACGGACGGGCTCGGCTGGTCCCAAACCCACAAGGAAAACAGCAATTGGAAGCGCTGAGGACTGAGAGTTTCACAGCAAGCACCGCGAACCCGGGAAGGTCTGGCTCTGTGGGGAATGGGCATCCGCCAAAAGAAAACTAAGAAACAGAAAAAACTTCATCACCAGGCAGAGAGAGATCCAAGATGGCCACATAGCAGCAGCTCGGGATTGTAGCTCCCAGACAAAGCGCAGAGAGCGAGTGGATGCCGCAATTGCAGACGAATTTTTGATGCCCACAGACTGGGAGATTCCCGGCGAAGGAGCCACACGGGTCGCCAGCGCGACTCTTTCGGCCGGTGTGGCGCTTCTCGGTGCGGAGTGTACGGGACTGGTTGCCCTTTTAGTCGGGCTCCGCTGGTCTGATCCCCACAAGGAGAACAGCAATTGGAAGCGCTGAGGACGGAGAAAGCACAGCTGAACCCGGGAAGGCCCTGCTCTGTGGGGAAGGGGCGCCCCCCGAAGGAAAACTAAGAAACAGAAAAAACTTCATCACCAACAAGCCGGACGTCCACTCAGAGACCCAATCTGAAAGTCGGCAATTACAAAGACGACAGGTGGATAAATCCACAAAAAT
>CAUYQU010062477.1:0-49129 GCA_963574635.1 Cheracebus regulus | reverse complement strand
TAGAATCAGCAGTCTCTTAACTAATTGCAGTTTCATAGGATATATAAATGTTTTAAGCAGTTATTGCTGAATGGTTCTTTAGTTATTAGCCTAGACCCAAATTAAAAAAAACAATTAGATTTATGTTTCTATTTGTTCTTGCAGCCAAAGTGCTAGTTCCTTTAATATGTGAACAAGAACATAGGGATTATCTGTATGTCCAAATAAATACACTGAATTTTGGAAAAACATATTACTTTGAATTCAAATTGTCATAAAAACCAAAACAGTGTTTGTCTATGTTGCATGTAATGAAAAAATTCCCTACTCTTTGAGAAAAGCTCTTTGAAGCAAAACCCAAACTTTGTTTTACGTCCTGCCTTGCATCCTAAAAGAAATAAACAAACATCTTGACTCTCCCTTTTAAAAAAAAAAAAGAAAAAGAAATTTAAAAGAAAAAAATTTCCCATTCAGTCAATATTTGAGTACCTACTACCTGCCAGGCACTGGGCTAAGAATTACAAGGAGACACCTGTTAACTTCATTGTCTGAGAATTGATTTCAGGCCTTTTCTGTGGCAGATAAAAATTCTACCACAGAACCAGTTGAAATGGACAGCTTTAGGAAGTCATCAGTTTTTTCCCTCAGACATGGTGAAATATCAACTGGACCACTGCTGATATGGATCTTGCTGATGGGATGACTTTTTTGGCTCTCTGCCCTGCAATTCTGTGATTCTCTGACCTTGATCCTTTGATCTTGTATTCCCAATTGTGATGACGTGTCTCATCTCAAATTTCTTTACACTAAACCATATTTGGGAAGTCTTAGGGCTGAGATGTCAAAGCAAAAGGGCTTACATGCTATTATTTCCATCAATAAGCCATGGCAGACATTGCCAATCAATCTCAGCACTCCTTTCCACTGAGCCTAAACCCGCTTAATCCTGACCAGGGCTTTGCAGGGACCGCAACTCCTCATTTTATCCCTCATTAGAGCATGGCCAGTGCAGCAAGGGAACTGGTTATCCAGCGCTTGAGTCTGGTGAGAAGTCTTTGCGAGAGTGAGGAGCAGCGGTTACTGGAACAGGTGCATGGTGAAGAGGAACGGGCCCACCAGAGCATCCTGACACAGCGGGTGCACTGGGCCGAGGCACTGCAGAAGCTTGACAGCATCCGCACTGGCCTGGTGGGCATGCTCACCCACCTGGATGACCTCCAGCTGATTGTAAGTCGGGCAAGGGTGAGGGCATGACCAGTTGGCCAGGCTCCCCAAAAGTCTGAAAACATCGAGAATGTTTGTTGGTATGTGGTGGGTGGAAATGAGACTTTGGAGGAGGGATGAGTGACAAAGATTCTTTGCTTGGCCAAACTTTAGTCAGGCTTCTGAACTCTTTCTCAGGCCCATCTGTGCACTTCATTATAAAAACCAGTTTTTGCAAAAGAATCTTGCAAAGTCAATGTATCCAGAAACCCCCATCCTTGACATCTGATCATCCTCGATATCTGATCAGGTTCCTCATCCACCACCATCTCCCAGGTGATGTCTGATCACTGTGTTCTGTCTGCAGCAAAAATCCTGTTAGGTAGGTTTAGCCATAATCTCCCTTACCTCCAATGTTTCCTCTTTGTAATTTTCCATCCACTAACCCCCTACCCTGCTCCTTAGCTATACATTTCTACCTGCCCATGCTGTATTCAGAGTTCAGCCCAATCTCTCTCCCACTGCAAAAGCCCATTGTAAAGAGGTCTTGAATAAACTCTGCCTTAATGTGCTTTAGGGATTACAGGGAATAAAATCATGTTTTTTGGGCACTGATAACAGTTTTCTTTTGATAGTCAATGTGTACTGAGTGCCTATTATATGTGAAGCACTGTGCTATGGGGCAGAGTAACTGGTTGCACCTGCCAGCTGCTCCCAGCCTTATAAAAGAGACAAATACACTAACTGACAATTAGGGTATGGAAGGATATGTACTGCTGTAGAGGAAATCACCCATGCTAGGGTCTGACAGTCCAGGCTAAGGGAAGGAGGGGTCAGGGAAGGTTCCAGGATGAAGTGACTTAGAAGCTGATGCCTGAAAGATAAGAAGAATAACTGTGTCAAAGGAAGTGAGGAGGTGGAGAGAGTTCAGAAGCATGCAGAGAGAACACTCTGCTCTGGGGAGCTGACAAGGGCTCTGATATGAAAATACAGAGCTCAACTTAATCCTACCACCCAGAAATCACCATGATTCATATTTGGTACATAGCCTTTCAAAGTATTTTATATGGATAGGCAGCTGCCTGCAGTTTTGAGGGGAGAATGTGGCATCTGAGTCACAAGCAGAGGAAGGAGAATGTGGAACACCTGAGCTGTCCCACTGCCTCTGCAAGTAGGGCAGTTTCCATGACTGCCCTACGCAATTGTGCATTCATTTAGTCACAGCTTCCATGGACAGAGCATGCTCTTTCACAGACACTGGACAGTCACAGTAGAAGACTCAGAAAGAGTCACAGCCATCCAGGAGCTGACAGTCTTCATGGGGGATGCTGTTGGGTAAACAGGCGATGGTTCTGAGTGGAGTTGAGGGGAATCCAGGATGCCCTCGGACATGGGGTAGAGTGACTCATTCTGAGCATGTTATGGGTGTGTGTGTGTGCACGCGCACGCGCCCATGTAGAACAGCTTAGAAAGCTTTATGCTGGTCTTAAAAGAGTAGAAGTTTTTATTCTAGAGTCCACATGGAGCCTTTTATGGTAGTTGAATATGTCCTAGCATTGACTACCTGCTGAGTTTCTGGTGCCAAGCCTGACTGTGTTTTCTTTTCTCACAGCAGAAGGAGCAAGAGATTTTCGAGAGGTGAGTATAGACCCCATGATTTGACTTTAGTCTTGGAGACCCTTAGGCCTCTACATACTCCACTGCCTTCAGGCCCTGCTGCTCTTGAGAGAATGCACAGAGTGTGCAGCTGAGTGGTTTCCCTGGAGTCCAGCTCTGTGGACAGGGTATCTCTCTGCCCTTGGCTTAGAGAACTGCTTAAAACAGATGGAAAGGCAGTGGAATACTTAGTAATCCAAGACTCGCCACTTTTTTCTTAAACTTCCTCTGTAAAAAGGTAGTCACCCTGTTGGAAGGTTTTACCACCTCCATCTGCAGACGAAAATGTTGAGACTCTAAAAGGGGAAGGGACCTGCCTAAGCCAGGAACCAGGGGTTGGACCCATCTAACACCTGCCCCAGTACTGTCGCCTCTGCCTCACTCCTCCTTTCTCTGATGGAGGAATCTTTGAAACCTAAGTGTGCATCAGCACTCAAATTTTGCATTTTAACTCTTCAATAATAAAAGAATTTCACCAGGTCCTGCCTGAGTTCTAAAAGGCTGAGAGCCAGGGGCCTGAGTTAGTGGCTGAGAGGACATAATTTGCTAGGCAGAGTAATTCACAAACTTCTATATGAGATTTCAGAGCTACACTTAGGGAACACAGTCCATTCTTCTTGTTTATTTACTTATTTATTTTTCCATATTTCAGCGGGTACAAATTATTATTTTTATATTTAAGTTTCAATAGTAATACATGTGCATGAGAGAAAAAATTTCCACTGATATAAAGCCATTTAAAATGAAAAATAAATCTTGCTAGGCATGGTATCTCATACCTGTAATTCCAGCTCTTTGGGAGGCCAAGGCAAGAGGATAGCTTGAAGCTAGGAGTTTGAGACCAGCCTGGGCAATACAGTGAGACCTGATCTCTGCAAAAAAATAACAAGTTAGCCATGCTTCCTGCTGAGAGCCTATAGTCCTGGCTCCTCAGAAGGCTGAGACAGGAAGATCACTTGAACCTGGATGGTTGAGGCTGCAGTGAGCCGTGATAACCCCACTGTACTCAGCCTGGACAACACAGTGAGACCCTATCTCAAAACAAAACAACAACAAAAAAAACAAGTCTCCATCACCCTTTCCCAATCCAATTCCCTGGCAGTGATGAGTTTGAAAAGATGTGCGTTTGTAGACTTGCTTATGTATAGTCATTGGAGGGTATGTGGGGGTTTTTTGGTTGTTGTCTTAAAAAAATTTTTTTAGGCTGGGTGCCATGGCTCATGCCTGTAATCCCAGCACTTTGGGGAGGCTGAGGCGGGTGGATCACTTGAAGTCAGGAGTTCAAAACCAGCCTGAGCCAAGATGGCAAAATCCCATCGCTACTAAAAATTCAAAATTTAGTCAGGTGTGGTGGTGTGCACCTGTAGTCCCAGCTACTCAGGAGGCTAAGGCAGGAGAATCGCTTGAACCCGGGAGGTGGAGGTTGCAGTGAGCTGAGATTGTGCCGCTGCACTCCAGCCTGGTAACAGAGCCAGGGCCAGATGTGGTGACTCACATCTGTAATCCCATCACTTAGGGAAGCCTAGGCAGGCAGATCACTTGAGATCAGGAGTTCACAACAAGCTTGGCCAACATGGTGAAATCCCATCTCTACTAAAAATACAAAAATTAGCTGGGTGCGGTGGCACGCACCTGTTGTCCCAGTTACTGGGGAAGCTGAGGCAGGAGGATCCTTGAGCCCAGGAGGCGGAGGTTATAGTGAGCTGAGAGCATGTCACTGTATTCCAGCGCGGGTGATGGGAGTGAAATCCTGTCTCAAAAAAACTAGGATCATTTTATACCTGTCGTTCTGAAACTTGTTAGGCTATCTGGGACATCTTTCCCTGTCCGTACATTTAGATTCTCCTCACTTCTTTGAAAGTCTGCGAAGAATTGCACAGTGTAGATGGATCACATTTATTTTACTGTCTCCTAATGCATGCTCGGCTTGTTCCCACTTCTCCACTTGTACAATCTTTTCACACTTCTGCCCATCTTCTCTATTTCCTTTGGCTTCATCTTTAATACACTGTATCCTTAATATCAAGCTGATCTGATTTTTGAAAAAAAAATTGATCTTTAATTTTTTTAGTCAAAAGATTTCAAACTTAGAAAAAAGTTACAAAGGTAATGAGCTTCCCCTAGAAAATATCAATTGTTAACATTTTCCACATTCTCCCTCGCTCATTCTGTCTTCCTATTTATCTATCGAGTATATATGTTAAAAACTTATTTTTTTATGGTCTATTTGAGGGTAAGTTCCAGAAAACAGAAACTTTTCTTTTAAAATACTTCAGCATGTTTCTTCTAGAAACAAAGACATTCTCTTACATAACCCCAGTGTAAAACTGAGGAAATTTAACATAGATATAATACTATAATCTAATACACAGTCTATATCCAACCATTGCCAATTGTGCAAATGTTCTTAACAGTGTTTTATTTCATTTTCCTACTTCAGCTGGTCCTTTAAAGTCTAGAATTGTTCTTTAGCTTTCTTAAAAAACATTTTTAAAGAGTCAAGGCCAGTTTTATAGGATCTCCCTCAATTGGGTTTAGCTGATGTTACCTTGTAATTAGATTCAAGTTATACCTTTTTAGCAGGAATACTTCGTAACTGATGTATCTTCAATTCATCATATCTGGGGGCCCATGATGTCCCTTTGTCCATTATCAAGGATGTAAATTTTGAGTACTTGGATAAGGTGATGTCCACCAGGTTTCCTCATTATAAAGTTATACTTTTCCTTTTATAATTAATAAGCAATCTGTGAGGAGACACTTTCTGCATATATATCCTGTGTCCCTTCAGACTTTCTCCCAATAGTTTTAGCATCCATTGGTCATTCCTGCCTGAATTATTCCTTTATTTATTTGCTTGTTTGTTCACTTATTCAATATTAATACAGACTGATGGACTCTTATTCAATGCATTCTAATCTGTCACTGCCATTACTAATTTTGTCATTCAGACTGTCCTAGATTTGGCCAGTAGGAGCCTCTTCAAGCTGGACCCTGTGTCCTTTTGAAAAGTTCCCATCATTCTTTGAGCACTCTCTTGCTCTCTGACACATGAAGCACAAGAAGATAACTCCGGCTTAACTTGTGCTTTTCCTGCCCCTGAATCAGCTGCTTCTCCAGGGGTCCTGGTTGTTTTTATTGGAGAATAATATTTAGAAACCAAAGATCTGTGCATTAAGGATACTCTGACCTTGTTTCCAGGACTCAATGTACAACAGATGGAACTAGGAAGAGAGAGAGAGTGTGTGTATAGCTTTTTGATGCATGAGTTTGTATCACAACTTTTCTTTTTTCTGAGAGAGTCTGCTCTGTCGCTCAGGCTGGGGTGCAATGGCGCAATCTCGGTTCACTGCAACTTTCACCTCCTGGGTTCAAGTGATTCTCATGCCTCAGCCTCCTGAGTAGCTAGGATTACAAGCATGTGCCACCATGCCCAGCTAATTCTTGTAATTTTAGTGGAGACAAGGTTTCACAATATTGGCCAGACTGGTCTTGAACTCCTGACCTCAAGTGATCTGCCCGCCTCAGTCTTGCAAAGTGCTGGGATTTCAGGCATGAACCATCATGCCCGGCCTATATCACAACTTCTAATTCCAATGTAACACCTCAAGGTTTTCCTTTGCCCTCTCCCTTTCTATATTTGTACCTCTTGTTATTTTACAGTGAGTTCTCCAGCTCTCAACAGCATCAATATTTGCTCAATCCTACAATATTTACAGAGTTGTCTGATCATTGCTAAGCCCATACTGCTATTTGACAGGCCTATTCATAGAGTTCCAGATTTGTCTGTAACTTTATGCCCCTAGGCTGAAGGAATATACTCTCAAAGTACTGTGTTCAAAAGTTGACAAGCCCCATCTAGCTAGAAACTCACTTATCTGAGAAGTGCCTTGCTGGCTCTGGTGTTTCCACTCTGGTGGCCGGGCTCAACTCTGACTGGACACTGCAGCAGATGCTGCCTCACCGTCTGGGCGTTCTGATCCTGACCGGGGCCTGCTGTGTTCAGGCTCTTTTCATTTCCACCCCTTTGGGGCCATGAGTTTTGTTTTTGGTACTGTAGGGAAGCTATGCCAGGTGGTTCACTGTCTACATTCAGTCTCAGATTTGCCCTGGAATGACAGCTTAGCACCGCTGACATCAGCTCCTCTTTCTTCCCCACCTGTTGGCAAGAGCTTCTGCCTTCTGAGACGATGGCAATAGACCCTCTCTTGTCCTGACCACAAAGCGCCTTTGTACTAGAGCTTGCTTCCAGAGTTTCCAAGGCTTTGTTCACCTCATGCCTCCCAAGCCAGAACAGCCAGTGACCATCTTGCAAAGAGCTATCAGGGCACATGCCCCACCTCTGTGCCCCCTCCATTTATGGGCAGAGCCCTGAGATATGGGGAGAGAGTGTGTGCACTCAGAACAACTGCCGATCTCAAAGCCATCTTCAGGATTGGAGGCAGTAGGAAAGGTCTTTCTCAGCACCTGGGTCAAAGGGCTGCAAAGCTCCATGGTAAATCCCTACTTTGTCCTATATTCCTTTGAGATTTCACTTCAGGTCAAGGAAAAAATTACATTGAATACTGCCTGGGCTTCATCCCAATTTTTTTCTATTGTTGCAAGGAGGCAGGACTTGAATCCAGCTCCCCTTTTTAGCTCTGAATATGTTCTGTCCTGTCAAATGAGAGAACCACTACCTCCAGGCGACAGCAAAGTTGAAATGCGATTCTGTAGAGAAAACAGCAAGCCCAGGGCCTTGCTGCTGATACACATGGCAGTTTTCAACTTCTAGGCATCATATTGTCCCAAATTGCCTCTCCAACAAAACCCAGGCCCCACTGTGAGCTGAGGAGAGAGTTCTTAGGAGCACAGTGGCATGACTCATTTGTGGCTGGGGTGGTAACTGATGGCCCTTTCCTCTGTGGACCCCTCTGGTGTTCGCATTTTTAAAGTAGTGGCTGTACCTTCTGACAAAACCCAGGGAAACATGACTGCCGCAACAGGTCTGGGAGGGAGGTGAGAGATTTTTCTGGGCAAGGACAAGATGTTGGAGTAGAAAGACTACTGTGCAGGGGTTCCAGAACCCCAGGCCTTAGCCCAGCTCTGTCATTAACTTACTGAGAGACCCTGGCAAGTTACTTCCCCTGCAGAGCACACAGCCTTCAATTTCTAATACTGGCACCAAGAACACATCTCCGTTTAAACTGTCTACCAGCTTTGCTGAGATTAAGGTTTCTGGGGGCACAGGGGAAATGCCTACCTTCCTTTTTGGCCCAAGTCCCTGTGTGGGGCCTGGATGCCACTCTTTTTTTTTTTTCTTGAGACAGGGTCTCACTCTGTCACCCAGGCTAGAGTGCAGTGGCATGATGTCAGCTCACTGCAGCCTTTACCTCCTGGGTTCAAACAATCCTCCCACCTCAGCCTCCCAAGCTGGGACTACAGTTGCATGCCACCACACCCAGCTAATTTTAAATTTTTTATAGAGACGGGGTCTTACTGTGTTGTCCATGCTGGTCTCAATCTCCGGGGCCCAAGCGATCCTCTCCCACCTCAGGCCTCCCAAAGTGCTGGGGTCACAGGGTTAGCCACTGCACCTGGCCCTAGCTGCCAATCTTGGTGTCACCCTGATAGAAGGATTTTACTTCTGTCCTTGTCCTCACCCCATATTGATCCCGATATATTTCCAGAATCATCCTGAATCTCTGTTTCTGTTTCTCCCCATATAAGGACTGAAGAAGCAGAGGGCATTTTGGATCCCCAGGAGTCGGAAATGTTAAACTTTAATGAGAAGTGCACTCGGAGCCCACTACTGACCCAACTCTGGGCAACAGCAGTTCTTGGGTCCCTCTCAGGTTAGGAGCAGTAGAGCCCAGGACCATTAGGACAACTGGGCTTCTGTCTGTCTGTCTGGGGTTCACTCCTGGTTCGCACTGGGGACCAGGGCTTCTGAGATGGTAGCTTAAACAAGGCATGCTGGATGCAGGCTGGTCAGTAGGGTCAAGGTTCCAGACAGGCCTGGGGCAGCTGGGCAAAGTCTTTCCCATTTTCAGACTAATATGTTCTGTGGTTGGGTCTGAGATAAATCTCATTCCTATAAATCATGTCTTCCTTACCTCCTGTCCTACTAGGGCAGCTCAGTATTATTTGTTGGAAACCTGGGGTTTAAGAAAATATAAATGAGGGTCAACTGGAGAACGTCTGGACCAAGAATCAAACTGCCTAATTTGCCTCATTTATTCACTTTACACTCACTGACTCAGGCCAACTGTGGGTCCCACCCTGTGCCACATGCTGGGGCCACAGAGGTAAACATGACATGGTCTTCTGCCTCCAGCAATTCCCATTTAGCACGGGGGTTCTCCAGAGCAGGCCTCCTTCAAGTTACATGGAAGCTTCCATCCTCCCAATGGTAGCTTTTGTACAATTCATGGAACAGTTAGGTTAATAGACTGATTTTTTTTCCCAGTTTTAATCCTCCCTCCTCATATTATCCTTATGATTTTGGTACAAGCTGTAGCTTGTCTACTGTAGATTCTGCTATCAAACGATGCCTGATTTACCAGCAGTTTAGTTATTTGCTGGAAATTGCATATCTTATGCTTCCTAGCTTCCAGAGGCTGTGTTTCTAGGACAAATCCAATCTGGAGGCCACAGATATGAACAGGTAGAAAGCAGTATAATCAGTGCTAGGCATAGGAACAAAATGCTTTGTCTTCATTTTGCCCCTGCCACTGACTCAGTGTGTGAACTTGGGCAACTCACTTCTCCTCTCTGGGCTTTATTTCTATCAGAGTTTAGAGATGAGGGTCTTGACCAATAATGACTATTGTATCAGGGCTACAGTTTATAGAGCATTTACATTCTGGGCACTTTACATGTATGATTCTGTTTAATGCTCATGATCACTCAGTGAGAAGTCCTATTTTGACCCCCATTTTGCAAATGAGCCTCGGAGAGAGTAAATGGCTTATCTGAGGTCACCGTGCCAATGAGTGGTGAGGAACTTTTTGCTACCTGGCAGGACCAGGTTAGGGCAGGGGTGGGCTCTTGACAACTCTGATAATTCTTTCTGGCAGGTACAGAGGACATACGGATCGATGAGAGGACAGTCAGCCCCTTCCTGCAATTGTCAGCTGATCAAAAGACCCTGACCTTCAGCACCAAGAAGTCAAAGCCCTGTGCAGATGGCCCGGAGCGCTTTGACCACTGGCCCAATGCCCTGGCTGCCACCTCCTTCCAGGATGGGCTCCATGCCTGGATAGTGAATGTCCAGAACAGTTGTGCCTATAAGGTGGGCGTGGCCTCAGGCCACCTGCCCCGCAAGGGTTCTGGCAGTGACTGCCGTCTGGGCCACAATGCCTTCTCCTGGGTCTTCTCTCGCTATGATCAGGAGTTTCGTTTCTCACACAATGGGCAGCACGAGCCCCTGGGGCTGCTGCGGGGCCCAGCCCAGCTGGGTGTGCTGCTGGACTTGCAGGCTCGGGAGCTGCTCTTCTATGAGCCAGCCTCTGGCACAGTGCTCTATACCCATCATGGGGCCTTCCCTGGGCCCCTCTTCCCAGTCTTTGCTGTGGCCGATCAGACCATTTCCATCGTTCGCTGACCTCTGGCCACAGGAGGTCCACCTCCCACCACCCTTTCAGGCCCTGTTTTTACTGAGTGTCCTTTTCCCAAATGGTGTATGTAGTGTTTCTAAGGGAAACAGGGCCCACAATCAGTGGGCCTCAGGAGGGATGGGGATCTGTTTCAGATCTAGGTACAACCTGTAAATCACAGGTGTCCAAACTTTTGGCTGCCCTGAGCCATATTAGAAGAAGAATTTTCTTAGGTCACATAAAATAACAATAGCTGATGAGCTAAGCTAAAAAAAAAAAGTCTTTGTATAATTTTTGTGATATCTGCCACCACAGATAAGCAAAAAAGCCCTCGAATTCAAAGAGTTGGACATTGCTGCTTTGAATGCTGGGTATCTGTGGGGAACCTGCCATTACTCCCTGGTCCTTAGGCTCCCAAATCCACCATGCATCTGCCCCTTTGAGGGTGTCTTCACTTTGTCTCTGGCATCCAGCATGGTGCCTGGTGCATAGCGAGTATGCAATAAATATTTGGCAGGTGAGTGGATGGATAGATGGAAAGGTGAATGTAGGTAGGTGGATGGACAGGTGACTGGGTGGATGTGGTGGTCTCTGGAGAAGCACTGCCATTCAGCTGCCTGCTCCACCTTTGCACGTGAAGAAGTGCTTCTCTTCACAGGCAGAGAAAGCTGTGGCCGAAGTTTCTGCATCCCATTAATTCAGTGCCTCTGTCTTTTTCATGACACGGCACATAGAGAAAATATTTTTTCTAGCACACAAGGGCAAACTGAAAGCCTGCTCCTGGCCAGAGGACTCTGGCCTGGGGCACTGTGTCCTCCCCAATGTCCTGCCTAGGCCCTCAGAGGACCAGAGGATTGTGTCTCCAGGTAACCTGACTGCAGCCACATCATCAGCATCTGTCTCACACCTGCCAGCTGAGCCCAGCCTGTGCCCACCGGTAAAAGCAGGAGCAGCCTTTTCCCTTAGAGCAGCTGATGAGTTTCCCTACCTGATGGCCCCCTCTGACATAAACTGCACACCTGGGGTGAGGGCTTAAAGCCAGAAATTGCTGAGGGAGTAAGAGGGCCAGCCTTAGGGCACATGGACATTATTAAAGGTCTTAAAAGCATTAAAGATTTATTCCGTGTTCTTTGTTGGTAATTAGGTGTATACTGTATGCTGGCCCATCTTCATACCCTTATCGCATTCTTGGAAATAAGTGGGTGGCAGCTCAGCGTAGCAGAAAGAGCCTGGAGACACTACCAAGACCCAAGGCAAGTTCCTTTATGTTTGCCTCTGTGAGGAGTTCACCCTAGAACAGTGGTCTTCAAACATTTGTCCAGGAACTCTCTTCTAAAGCAATCTTACCTACAACTTTAGGCTCCTGGGTCCAAAGAAGATGAGAGGCAGAGCCCTCCCCACTTTGTTCGGGAGCCACAGAGCAGTTTGAAAACCACTGTTTATTTTTTATTTTTATTTTTTGAGACGGAGTCTCAAAGGGTGGCCGAGGCAGGTGGATCACCTGAGGTCAGGAGTTCAAGACCAGCCTGGTCAACATGGTGAAACCCCATCTCTACTAAAAATACAAAAAATTAGCTAGGCATAGTGGTGCACACCTGTGATCTCAGCTAATCAGGAGGCTGAGGCAGGAGAATTGCTTGAACCTAGGAGGTGGAGGTTGCAGTGAGCCGAGATCGCACCACTGCACTCCAGCCTGGGCAACAGAATGAGACTCGTTCTCAAAAAAAAAAAAAGAGGAAATTACTGTGGCCTGGCCTTGGTGCCAGTCCCCAGGAAGACAGACCAAAAGGGGTTTGGTCAAGCCCCAGAGATCTTCCCTGCCTTTGCCTGGGCACAGCCCCTGCTAAAAAATCTGGGTCAAAGCCAAAGCTCTCCTTGGCCTGAAGAGCCTGAAGGCCTGAAACACCCTCCCTCTGGAAGCCTGGGGTCAGTGCTTAGTTTGAAAAGCAGGATGCTAAGTTGTCCTGTAGGGACACTGTCCATTAGCACCACATAGTATGAAGGGGAGAATTTAAACAAGGAACCCCATGACAGTCATGAGAAGAAATCCTGTTGACTTATGCCTGCTTTGTGTTAGGTAATGTGCTGTTACTCACATGCATGTATAACCCTCAAAGCTACCTCGTTGAAGGCCCCCCATGCCATGTCTCCCCTAATCCACCAACTCAGCTCCTCACAGCAGCCTTCATTCAAGTTCATGGGCCTGCTGCAGGAATGCCCTCCTCATTCATCTGCTCATCCTAAGTCACCCCCAATGCCACTCCTCAATTCAGCATCCACCCCAGAGCCCTCCCTGTCTGCTGGCACCAGAACACACTGCTAGGTGTGTGCCTATGTTTTTAACATGTGGTGTTCCCTAGCAATGGGGAAGGCACAGACATGTCCAGCAAATACCAAGTAGAAAGGTGTGTGGGAAGGTGGGGAGGCAGGAAGAGTTTTTTTTTTTTTTTTTCTTTTTTGTTTTATCTCCATCTGAGACCACCTCAGTCGGGACATAATTTTCCCTAGCACTATCAGCATTTTGGTCAATGTTTTTTGTTTTTTTTTTTTTAAGAGACAGAGTTTCACTCTGTTGCCCAGGCTGGAGTCCAGTGGCATGATTGTAGCTCATGTAACTAAACTCCTGGGCTCAAGCAATCCTCCTACCTCAGCCTTCTGAGTGGCTGGGATTAAAGGTGTGTGCCAGCACACCAGGCTAGTTTTCAAATTTTTTGTAGAGATGGGGTTTCACCACGTTTCCCAGGCTGGTCTCAAACTCCTGGGCTCAATTGATACTCCTGCTCAGCCTCCTAAAGTGAGAAAACAAATTGAAAACCCAACCTACTTCTTCAACCTCCAATCAGTCCCCCACCTCCCACCACCAAACCTATTGCCTATACTCCTGTCCAGTCCTTGTTCCCAGTACTTTCCTACCTCCATGCTAGTCTCTGTGACTGGGGTGCCCTTCAAGGTTGACATTCTTTAGGACACCTCCTCTATTCTCCCAGGATCTCTACTGTACCATGTCTCACATGACAAGGATCCCCATCTACCTGCAACCTAGCGGTCACACCAGTGGGCTTTGGAGTCAGATGTGCCTAAACTGGAATCCTGGCTTCTTTGCTTGCTAGCTGTGACCTCATGCAGGCTGCTTAACCTCTGCATTTCAGTTTCCTCATTTGTAAAGTTGTGGAGGGGGTCAAACCACCTAGACCCAGTGAAGTAGCTTTGGGGGTTATATGTGCATAAAGTAACTTATCACATTACCTAACACAGGGCGGGTATAAGCCAACAGGATTTCTTCTCATGACTGTCATGGGGTTCCTGGTTTAAATTCTCCCCTTCATACTATGTGGTGCTAATGGACAGTGTCCCTACAGGACAACTTAGCATCCTGCTTTTCAAACTAAGCACTGCTTTTCAAACTAAGGCTTCCAGAGGGAGGGTGTTTCAGAAGCTGAGAGAGAGGCCTTAGGGACCTCTGCTTCTACTCCAGCAGTTTTTCAGGGTTTTTAGTTTTGCATAATGAGGTTTCAGATCTCCGATGACAAAATGCTCCTGCTGCTAAAACCAAGTTTGAAAGTGCCTGGTTTTGAAGCTAGTTGGACCCTCTGTGTGTCCTGTTGGATGTGAAGAGGACTCCTAGTGGAAAGGGGACACAGATGTGAATGAGAATGAGGGAAGGCAGAGGTTAGGAGCTGATTAGTGGGGCAATGCTAAGAGCCCAGCACTCAAACTGCTTTATTATCAGAATAGGTGATGAAGGCTGCAGGGAGACGGGGAAAGTCCAGAGCTTCGGAGAAAGAAGGGGCTCCCTGTCTGCAGGGTTTGTTTAGGGTTTTCTCCATGGCCTACGGCCCAGCCACTTCCCTCACCAGCCTCAAAGCCCTGGGGTTGAGCCCCCTAGGCAGTCAAGGGCAGGCAGGAGATGGGCCAGAGAGGGGAGGATGTGTTCTTTAGGTACAGAATCCCTGACCATGGGGTCCAGTGCCTGTGGCCCAACCACCAGGAAGCTGTGTAGGCCCACAGCCCGAGGACCCTGGTAATCACAGAGGTAATTATCCCCAACATGGGCAGTCACTGCCGGTTCCATATGAGCAAGACGCAAGGCCTCCTGGAAAATGCGAGGGTCCGGCTTGGGACAGCCAGCATCCTCAGAGGTCAGCACAAAGTCAAAGTATTCACGCAGGCCAAGACCTGCCAGGATGCCTTCTAGCCGTCGGTCAAAGTTGGAGACCACTGCCAACCTCAGACCCCGTGTACGGCACCCCCTCAGGGTGTCCTCAGCCCCATCCAGCACCTGCCAGGTGGAGGGGCTGCTGAAGTCTTCATACAGCTGTTCAGCGATGGGCGCCACAGCCTGAGCATCCCGGACACCTGCCAGGTGGAAGGTCTGCAGGACCACGTCCAGCCACCACTGGCGGGAGGTGAGGCCATGGCTCAGGCCGTAGTTGGGGAAGCTGCGGCTATGAGCCTTGTACGCCTGCCTGAAGCCTTGTTCCAGGACTGAGGGTTCCACCTCCAGTCCGTGGGCCCGGCCCTTGGCAGCATACTCCTCCCCTACGGGGTGGCGGAGCCTGAGCAGTGTGTCCTTCACATCCCACGTCAGCAGTCGTATCTGTAGCCGATGTGCCATGGAGGAGGCCAAGTCCACTCGAGTTCTGCCTCACGTCCCACGGTGGGTCCCAGGGAAGCGGAGCTGGATAAGACCACCTCTCCACAACCTAACAGTCACCTCTTTCCAGGCCTTGCGGGTCGGATTTGCTGGCTAACAAGAAGCACTTGGGAAATGTCTTCACAGTGCAAGGTCCTAGAATAAAAAACAGCAGGTAAGGTGGAAGCTCAGGCCATGACATCAGACAGACTGGGTTCAAATTCTGGTGCTGCCAATGGTGTGACCCTAGGAAAGTCACTCTGAATCCACAACAAATTTCTGAGCACCTTTTTGAGCTAACTGCTAGCACATAGGACAGATTTCCAGCCCTTATGGCATTTACAGGCACTGAAGAACAGGGATACAGATATTAGGTGGAGAACTACACAAACACTTAAATACAGTGAAGTTAATATATACCATAAAGGATATAAAGTCCAGGGACTGCATCTAGTCTATGTAGTCAGGGAATGTCATAAGCAAGTGAATTTTCTTTTTATTTATTTATTTTCAGACAGGGTCTCTGTCTCCCAGGCTGGAGTGCACAGCTCCATCTCTCAGGCTTAGTCAATCCTCCCAATTCAGCCTCCCTAGCAGGTGGGACTACAGGCATGTGCCACCATGCCCAGCTAATTTTTGAATTTTTTGTAAAGACTTGGTGGGGGGAGGGTCTCACTATGTTGCCCAGGCTGCTCTCCAACCCCTGGACTCAAGTGATTCCCCCCCAATTCCCAAAGTACTGGGATTACAGGCGTGAGCCACCGCTCCTGGCCCTGCAAGTGAAGTTTCAGTGGAGATCAGAAGAATAAATGTGCAAGAAGCAGAAGCAGTTGAGTGCTCCTGTCAGTGGAAATAGTAAGTGCAAAGGCCCTGAGGCAGGGCAAGGAGTCTGGTGCTTTGGGTACACAGAGGCCAGCTCAGGCAGGACCTTGTATGTCAGGACACAACTATTATGGTTGCTATTATCATTATTAGGGATGTCAAAGACAGAAGGGTCCTTGCAGGCCATCTGAACAATATCCTGGCCGCTGGGCAAAGAAGACTGAGCCAGAGAGGAGCAAGTACTTGCCTAAGGCCATAGTGAGTCAGTAGCATAGCCAGGACCAGAACCCAAACTTCCAGACCCTCCGGCCAGTTCTTTTACTGTACCATGAAATAATTTGGATTAAAAAAAAATTGGTAGCCGGGCATGGTGGCTCATGCCCGTAATTCAAGCACTTTGGAGGCCAAGGCCGGCGGATCACCTGAGGTCAGAAGTTCAAGACCAGCCTGACCAATATGGTGAAACCCCATCTTAAAAAAAAAAAAAATTGGTGAACCTGTACAGCACAGGAGAAAAGACAGGACAGAGCAGGCTGCCTGTCTCTAGCCCTCTCTGAAACCCAACTTTTCCATCTTTACTGGAGGTAATAACAGTGGCCTAGGAGGAGAGCCGGTGAGAGATTACTGACTCAAGGCACAAAAAACAAATGACTCGGCCTGCTGTCCAGAGGCTGGTGCAGCTTCTTTCCCCAGACAGCTGATTGCAGATAAGGCCGTCCCCTTGAAACCCCGGGGGCCAGAGTTCAAAGTTCAGTCAAGTTGTTATTTAGTGAGGGGTGTCGCTGGGAGGAGGTTTGTCCAGGAAATGAATTAAGGAGACCCATCGAAAGACCCTCTCATTTTGCAGGTGGGCAGACAGAGACCCGGTGAGGCGCGGTAATTTACCCCCAAATCAAATAAGGGGTCACACTGGCACATCTAAGACTAGAGCAGGGGGCTCTGGCTCCAGACTCACGGCTTTTTCGATTTCTGGAAGCGCGGCTTGGGGGCTGTGGGCTGCAAGACCGAACTGCTCACCCTTCCTCCTCACCTCCAGGGCTCGGGAAAGGCGAAGTCCAGGAGCCCGGGCCTCACGCAGAACCTCTACAGCTGCCGTCCGCAGTGTGAGCTGGGGCGGGGGTTTCTAGGGACCTTGGCCGCGGCCGACCCCTTCTCAGGGTCCCCTTCTTAGCTGTAGGGCGCCCACGGATCGGCGGCGGTTCCCGGGGCCCAGAACCCACCTGAGTCGCAGGGAAGCCGGTAGACAGCGCAGCCTCAGGGCCCGCGGGCTCGGGAGGAGGTACGTAGGCGGCGGGGCGGGGCTCGCGCGGGCCGCCCCAGTTCCATCCCACCCCGCCCCTGTCCCCGCCCTCTTCCCCTCACCTTCGCCTTCTCCCACCGCGTCCCTCGTCGCCCTCGTCATCCCCTCTCCCTCCTTCGTTGCACTGTGCACCTCTGTCACCCGCCTTCACTGCGCGCTTTCGTTACCCCGCACCCTTTCGGTTCCCCGATCCGCACCCTTCTGCTCCCCAGCCCCGGTTACCGGCGCCCTCTCCGCCCTGTCTGCGCACCCTCTGCCCGCCACACCGCCCCTCCCCCACACCGCCCCTCTCTCCACTCCCCATTTCCCACCCCGGCTCTTCGCCTCCTTCGGATCGGGACACCCCGAGAGGTACCCCAGTTGGAATGGGAGGGAATTGCTTTCAGCTGGAAACTTGTTTAATCCAAGGCAGTCTGGGGAGGGTAGAGTCCTCTGCAGTAACCTGCTTTTTTCTTTCTTTTTCTTTTTTCTTTTTTGAGACAGAGTCTCGCTCTGCCGCCCAGGCTGGAGTGCAGTGGCGCGATTTTGGCTCGCTGCAACCCCTGCCTCCCGGGTTCAGGCGATTCTCATGCCTCAGCCTCCTGAGTGGCTGGGACTACAGGCCTGTGCTACCACAACCAGCTAATTTTTGTATTTTTTGTAGACACGGGTCTTCACCACGTTGGACAGGCTGGTTTGGAACTCCTGATCTCAAGCGATCCGCCCACTTTGGCCTCCAAAGTGCTGGGGTTACAGGCCTGAGCCACGGACTGGCCTATTCTTTTTGTTTTAAAGAACCCTGTGGTGACAGCCTGGAATCCTAACCACTAGATCACCAGGGAGCTTTTTGATTCTTTTGAAGAAGAAAAAGAAGACTTTCTGTTTTTGTATTGCAAAAGTAATGCATGTTGGCCAGGTGCTCACGCCTGTAATCCCAGCACTTTGGGAGGCCGAAGTGGGCAGATCACTTGGGATCAGGAGGTGAGTGAATCACCTGAGGTTAGGAGTACGAGACCAGCTTTTCAACATAGTAAAATCCCATCTGTACTAAAAATACAAAATTAGCCTGATGTAGTGGTACATGCCTGTAATCCCAGCTACCTGGGAGGCTGAGGCGGGAGAACTGCTTGAACTGGGGAGGTGGAGGTTGCAGTGAGCCGAGATCAGGCCACTGCACTCCAGCCTGGGCAACAAGAGCAAAACTCCATCTTTAAAAAAAAAAAAAGTAATGCATGTTAATCTCAAAATACTTTAAAAATACAAACATGTTCAGGGCTGGGCATAGTGGCTCATGCCTGAAATCCTAGCACTTTGGAAGGCTAAGGTGGAAGGATCACTTGAGCTCAGGGGTTTGAGACCAGCCTGTTTCATTAAAAAATAATAGGCCAGGTGCAGTGGCTCATGCCTGTAATTCCAGCACTTCGGGAGGCTGAGATGGGTGGATCACCTGAGGTCAGGAGTTCCAGACCAGCCTGACCAACATGGCAAAACCCCATCCTACCAAAAATACAAAAGTTAGCTGGGCATGGTGGTAGGTGCCTGTAATCCCAGCTACTCGGGAGACAGAGGCATGAGAATCGCTTGAACCCGGGAGGCGGAGGTTGCAGTGAGCCAACATTGTACTACTGCACTGCAGCCTGGGTGACAAAGCAGGACCCTGTATCAAAAAATAATATTAATAAAAATGCAAAATACAAACGTGCACAAAGTAAAGAGCCACCCCCCAAACCTTATTCATTCACCACCTAGCATCTGTGGGCTCTGCGTCCCCCGTCCTTCTTTGAGGATTCAGTAGGAAACACGGTGGTTCCTGCCTGCATGGGACATGGGAGGGGCAGACGACCATCTTGTAGATGAACACGGTGATATCAGAGAGAAATGGAAGCAGTAAAACAGAATCATTTTATGAAGAGTGACAGGGAATCTCTTTGGATGAGGTGGTCAGGGGAGGAACAAAGGTCTGAATGGTGAGGAGGCTGTCAGGTTAAGATCAAGGAACAAGTTCTCCACGTGAAGAGCTGGCAGAGGAGGTGGGGCCCCAGCTTGCTTACTGAGCAAGGGCAGTAGCCTTGGGGCAGGGAGAGAAGCGTTTCCCCACCCCATCTCACTCCCCAGGGATTGCTGAGGTGACAGGTTTGGTTATGCTATGAGACAGTTTTCTAGGAGCACACAAACGTGTCCCATTTTCTTCCTTTCTTTTTCCTTCCTTTTTTCCCCTCCCTTCCTCCCTCCCTTCCTTCCTTTCCTCCCTCCCTCCTTCCCTCCTTCCCTCTCTCTTTCTTTCATTCTTTCATTTTTGAGACAGAGTTTCACTCTTGTTGCCCAGGCTGGAGTACAATGGTGCAATCTCAAGCTCATTGCAACCTCCACCTCCAGGGTTCAAGTAATTCTCCTACCTCAGCCTCGAGAGTAGCTGGAATTACAGGTGCCCACCACCATGCCCAGATAGTTTTGTATTTTTAGTACGGACAGGTTTTCACCATGTTGGCCAGGCTGGTTTCGAACTCCTGACCTCAGGTGATCCGCCTGTCTCGGCCTCCCAAAGTGCTGGCATTACAGACATGAGCCACTGTGCCCGTCCCTTTTTTTTTCTTGAGTCCATCTTACTCTGGCACCCAGGCTGGAATGCAGTGGTGCGATCTCACTCACTGCAACCACCACCTTCCAAGTTCAAGTGATTCTCCTGTTTCAGCCTCCTGATTAGCTGGGATTACAGGTATGTGCCACTGTGCCTGGCTAATTTTTTGTATTTTTAATAGAGATGAGGTTTCACCATGTAGCCAGGCTGGTCTAGAACTCCTGACCTCAATTGACCCACCCGCCTTGGCCTCCCAAAGTGCTGGGATTATAGGAATAAGCCAGTGCACCTGGCCTGATTTTCTTACTTTCAGCTCTTAAAAAACAAAACTTTCTCCTATGTTCAAGTTGGCCTGTTCACTGGGTTCAGGCCTGGAAAGAAACACAAAGTACAGAGTCACAGACTTTGGCCCTGCAAGAGAGAGCCGAACTCCCTTGGGGACTCACTTGAAAAACTGGTTTTGTGTTGTAAGCATGAAGCAGAAGTGGGGGTGGGAAGGGTGATTGGGACACCAGAGGTCCAAATGCATTTCACAGAATCCAAGAATGTCTGATATTGTCCACTTTTCAGGGTCACTTAAAACCTAACCCCTGAGGTTCTGGTCCCAGCTCTGCCACCTGTCTGTGAGCTCTCCATTCAATTATTTTTCTCTGAGCCTCAGTCTCCCAATATGCAAAATGTGAATTTTCACAAAGTGAACATACCTATGCAACCAGCACCCAGGCCAAGAAAACAATTTCCACAACCCTACACAGCCTGTCCACTGCAGTCACTTACCACCCAAAAGGGTAACTATCTTGACCTCTAATTGAAAGTTTTGCTTGTTTTTGAACTGTATGTAAACAGAATAATATAGCCTGCACTTTTATGCCTTGCTTCTTTTGCTCAAAATTGTATTTGATACATCTATGTTGCTATGTGTAGTTGTAGTTAATCCATTCTTACACCTGTAATATTCCATTATACTGTTGAAGAACATTTGGGTTATCTCCAATTTTGTTTATTACACTTTTTAAATTTTTCAAGACCGAGTCTTGCTCTGTTGCCCAGGTTGGAATGCAGTGGCACCATCTTGGCTCACTGTAACCTCTGCCTCCTGGGGTCAAGTGATTCTCTGCCTCAGTCTCCCACATAGCTGGGAGTACAGGCATGTGCCACCACACCTGGCTAATTTTTTGTGTGTTTTTAGTAGAGATGGACTTTTATCATGTTGGCCAGGCTGGTCTGGAACTCCTGACCTCGTGATCCGCTCGCCTCGGCATCCTGAAGTTCTGAGATTACAGGCATGAACCACCATGCCCAGCCAGTATTAGGCACTATCATGGATGTATTGTGGTATCTCATGTGGTTTTAACTTGAATTTCTCCACTAATGAAGATAACATCTCTTCATATATGGTCAAGTTTTCATTTTTTATTTACATAGCCACACACGAATATATCCTTGTTACATATAATACATGAATAGAAATCATACATATAAAGGTAAAGTCCCTCTAAAACGAATCCCTTCACTAGTTTTATTTTCAATTGAAAAAAATGTTGTTTTATAAAAATGGGGTCTTGCTATGTTGCCCAGGCTGGTCGTGAACTCCTGGCCTCAAGCAATCCTGCTTGGCCTCCTACAGTGCTGGGATTACAGGTGTGAGCTACCATCTCCATCCCCTTCCCTAGTTTTGAGCACTGGGCTTGGAGTTAAGAGACCTGAATTCCAGCCTTTGTCTGCCACTGACTAACTTGCTGTCTAATTTTGAATAAGTCTCCTCTCTGGGTCTGCCTCCCATTTATAAAATCAGAGTATTTAACTAGATATCATTATTTTGGCTTTTGTTATATCCACTGAACTGGAATCCTGATTAATACAGAGTGACTGAAGAATGACTTTTTTTTTTTTTGAGACAGTCTGTCTCTGTTGCCCAGGATAGAGTACAGTGGCGCGATCTTGGCTCACTGCAACCTCCATCTCCCAGGTTCCAAGAGATTCTCCTGCCTCAGCCTCCCAACTAGATAGTTTCTAAGGATCTTTTTTCTTTAACATTCTGGCCACTGTTTCTGTGATCCCAAGAACCTCCATTAGGTAGAAATGGCCATTTGCCCCATTATCCATTCTCTCCATCTTCCTTAGTGACTGAACTCCTGAATTTTAGTTGAGCATATGGCTGTCCCACTAGACTATTTCCAGCCTCCCTTACAACTGGGCATGACCATGTGACTAATTTGAGACAAGGGTGTGTAGACAGAAATGTGTGCAACTTTTGGGTCATGATATTATAAAGAAGGGCCATGCTCTCCACTTGTTCTTCTCTTCCTGCTGGCTGAAAAAGAGGACCCAATGATGGGAACTGGCCCAGCCATTTGTTTTGGTTTTTGAGATAGGGTCTCACTCTGTTGCCCATGCTGGAGTGCAGGCATGCAATCACAACTCACTGCATCCTTGGCCTCCTGGGCTCCCTCCTGCCTCAGCCTCCTGAGTAGCTGGGACTACAGGAATGCGCCACCATGCCCAGCTGATTTTTGTATTTTTTTGTAAAGACGGTTTCCGCATGTTGCCTAGGCTAGTCTCAAACTCCTGGACTCAAGTGATTCACCTGTCTCAGCCTCCCGAAGTGCTGGGATTACAGGTGTGAGCCACCATACCGGTAAGAGCCCAGACCAAAAGAGCCTGGAGCACCACACCAAAAGAGCCCAGCACCGGCCATCTTTGTTCATGTTTGTTCATCTTTGTTCATGAGATGGAGGCCCAGATGTATCGATGACAGAACAAGGCAAGAGCGGAGACCTCTCACAACATACTGCTGACATATCAGCCGTGGACTGCTCAGAGAGAAGTACATTTTCATCTCAAGCTATCATTATTTTGGCTTTTGCTATATCCACTGAACCAGAATCCTGATTAATACAGACTGACTGGAGAATGACTTTTTTGTTTTGTTTTTTGACAACTCTGTTGCCCAGTGCAGTGGTGTGATCTCGGCCCACTGCAACCTCCACCTCCCGGGTTCAAGTGATTCTCCTGCCTCAGCCTCCCAAGTAGCTGGGACTACAGGTGTCTACCACCACGCCTGGCTAATTTTTTGTAATTTTAGTAGAGAAGGGGTTTTGCCATGTTGGCCAGGCTGGTCTTAAACTCCTGACCTCAAGTGATCCACCCACCTTGGCCTCCCAAAGTGCTTGGATTACAGGTGTGAGCCACTGCGCCTGGCTCCAAGGATGACTTTAGATTGGATGTTGGGTCAGGCTTCTCAGAGGAAGGGACACTTTGAGCTGAGATCTTAACAAGAGAGATATCCATATAGATTTAGGGGAAAAGCATTCAAGGCCAAAGAGACCACTTGTGCAAAAGCTCAGTCCTTGACAGCATTCTGTGTAATGAGGCCTGGTCAGTTGTGGCGCCCCCATCTCCCATCCCACTGTTTACAGTGACTGAGCCAAGAGTGGACCATGTGACCTGAAGAGATTTGGTATGTGAGTGATGGGACAGAAAGGATCTTCCTCTGGGATTACAAATCTTAAAGACTACTTAAGCCCAGAGTTATTGAGGATTGTGTTGCTGGCAAGTGGCAAAAACCCACCTGAGTGTAAAGCTAACCTGGGGCAAACACAGACGAGAGCTAGAAAGAGACAGAGTCCTCCATGAGAGCCTTTGACCCTGGGCCCAACCACACCTGTCCTTATCACAATCCAGTTATGAAAACCAATCATGGCCGGGTATGGTGGCTCTTGCCTGTAATCTCAGCACTTTTAGAGGCTAAGGTGGTAGATCATGAGGTCAGGAGTTCAAGACCAGCCTGACCAAGATGGTGAAACCTTGTCTCTACTAAAAACACAAAAATTAGCTGGGTGTGGTGGTAGGTACCTGTAATCCCAGCTACTCGGGAGGCTGAGGCAGAGAACTGCTTGAACCTGGGAGGCAGAGGTTGCAGTGAGTTGAGATCATGCCATTGCACTCAGCCTAGGTGACAGAGCAAGACTCTGACTCAAAAACAAAAACAAAAAAGAAAACCAGTCATGTCCTTCTTCGCTATCGAACTGGATCTCCATCACTTGCAACCAAGAAGCTGCCTGGTCTCCTTGGTCTCCCCCTATTACTGGAGGTAACTGCAGATGGTCCCCAAATATGATCATTAAACTCACGATTTTTGACTTTACATTTATAACTTTATTACCATATAGATGTTTATGTTGGTAGTTTTGCCCAATGTAGACTAATGTAAGTGTTCTGAGCATGTTTAAGGAATGAATGCTAGACTAAGCTATGATGTTTGATAGGTTAGGTATATTAAATACATTTTTGACTTATGATCATATTTTCAACTTATGGTGGGTTTATCAGGTTGTAAACCCATCACATAAGTGGAGGGGTATCTGTATAACATTGTTAGACCTATAAATTTGCTGCTGATTATTGGGAGGTAGTATGGCACAGTGGATAGGGGCAGAGGCCTTAGAGTTGGACTATGGGTTCAAATCCCAGCTTGGCTGTTTCCCATGTGGTTCTAACCTAGTTCTGCCACAAACTTGTTAAGTGGCCTTAAGTGAGTCACATAAGCTCTCTAGACGTAGCTTCCTCATTGCAAAATGTCTCAAGCTAAGTTTAGTATTCTCCTTCCACCCTGACTCTGCTTCTGTTCCTCATCCAGGCTTCCCTGTCTCAGTAAATGGCCCATCAGCCACCCAGAAGTTCAAGCCAGATTTATCCCTCACATCTAATCTACCTTCTAAACATATCCACAATCCATTCCCCTTTCTCCATCCCCACTGTTACCCTCCAGTTCATGCCGTCAAGACTTTTCATCTGCACTTTGCCACAGAGCTGTTAAAATACTTTTACAAACTGCAAATTTGATTGAGTCATTCTGAAAAGGTGAATGTGGCCCTTGACCCCTGCACAGTTTGGTCCTGGCCTGTCTCTCTCCACTCAGTTCGGGCCATGCTCTCTGTGCTCCAGACAGGCTACCCTTGCGTTCCTCCAGCGAGAAGGAGCCCCAGGGACTTTGCACAACTCTTCCTTCTCCCTGGAATGCTCTTCCCCAGTTATGTCTTAGCTTTATGGCTCATTCTTCAAGTCTAGGCTCAAATGTCAGCCCTTCAGGGAAGTATTTTCTGATCCTTCAAAGCAGGTCAGATCCTGGTGACCTCCTTCACGGCACCTGTCACCACATCACTGGTGTGTATCTGCCTCCTTCCCAACCACTGTTTCTTTTTTTTTCTTTTTTTTTTTTGAGATGGAGTCTGGCTCTGTTGCTCAGGCTGGAGTGCAGTGGCGTGATCTCAGTTCAATGCAATCTCCACCTCTCAGGTTCAAGCAATTCTCCTGCCTCAGCCTCCTGAGTAGCTGGGACTATAGGCACCCGCCACCACACCCAGCTAACTTTTGTATTTTCAGTAGAGATGAGGTTTCACCATATTGGCCATGCTGGTCTCAAACTCCTGACCTTGTGATCTGCCCGCCTCCGCCTCCCAAAGTGCTGGGATTACAGGCGTGAGCCACCGCGCCTGGCCCCAACCACTGTTTCAAGAGAGGCTCCTTCTCTGTTCTTCTCTCAGACCCCTTCTTTCCTTCAAAGCACTTACCACAACGTGTAACCGCTTTGTTTTCTTCTTAGCTGTCTCCCCTATTCTCTTTGTATAATTTCCGCCAAGAGACAAGCTGAGGTCTGTCCTGCTATATTCCCAGGACCCAGCCCTAAACCTAGGAGCAGAGCAAAAAGTATCTCTTGAATAAAAAGTGTTTCTGGTGGCAGCATCTCCAGCAGTCAGGAACTCCCTCTTTGCCTCTAAGTTTTGATCCTCAGGCAGTATTTCTGCTGCTAATGAGTAATTCTTCTCTGGGTTTATGGTTCGGAGACCTCAGGCAGCCTGGCAACCTCTGGCCTGTGTGGGAAATGCCTTCCAGTGGAATCACAGCACATTTCAGCTCTCACCCAGGAATATCGATCTAGGCCTCAGTTCTCCACCCAGCTTTGCTGCCAGAAGCTTTCCAAGGCTTCTCAGGCCCCAAGATGCCACTGTTCTCCTCTTCCCCTAATGCTCTAAGACCCTCTCCCAGCCAGGCCCGACCAAACCTGTGCCCCAACTCCAGGTTGCTTTCAAGCTGAAGCCACACCAGAGGAAAGAGGTGAGAGTGAGCTGAGGCCAGCTCAGGGCTGATCCAGGGGAGGCGCAGGGAAGCCTGGGAAAGCCCATAGGAGGCAGCTGCGAGTTGTAAGAGTTAGCATGCCGGCAAAACCACCCAGGGCTGCTGGGCCCACCAGCATGTAAGCAGGAAGAGGGCACGAGGGCACAGTTCTAAAAGCAGCATTTACTTTGGTTTTCACTTCTCTGCGGCCCCAGGAACTTTTTAAAGTTCTAGTTCTCGGGTCTGGCACTCTCCCCATCATTCTTCCTTCAGCCACTGCAGCAGCTGGGGTGTGTAGTAGGTGATGATGATGTCAGCACCTGTGTTGAGAGGGAAGCAGAAAGTTGGGGGTGGTGATCAGCTCTGAGCACACCTTCTGGGATGCGAGGGCCAGCTGGGAAGAAGGCTACCATGAAGAGGCACAGCCTGTGGGCACACCACATTAAGATGGAGCCTGGCAGCTGGGCGCGGTGGCTCACGCCTGTAATCCCAGCACTTTGGGAGGCCGAGGTGGGTGGATCAAAAGGTCAGGAGTTTGAGATTAGCCTGGCCAATATGGTGAAACCCCATCTCCACTAAAAATACAAAAAATTAGCCGGGTGTGGTGGTGGGTGCCTGTAATCCCAGCTACTCAGGAGGCTGAGGCAGGAGAATCACTTGAACTCAGGAGGCCGAGGTGGCAGTGAGCTGAGATCGTGCCACTGCATTCCAGCCTGGGTGACAGAGCAAGAAGACTCTTTCTCAAAAAAAAAAAAAAAAAGAAAAGAAAAGAAAGATGGAGACTGGCTTTGGGCAGCTCTATTTCTTGGGCAAGTCATTTTTAATTTTGGAACCTCAGTTTGCCAAAGTATAAAATGCATTGTGAAGGAAGTAGGTAAGATGCAAGTTCTCTTCCCGTGCTGGTGTGCAGTCTAATAAAATGAGCCCCCTTTATGGAGTGGTATAACCTCATTGAATCCTCAGGACAACCGCGCACCAGGTATCTTATCCCTGGTTATCCAGTTACGGATGAGGACACTGAGGTTCGGAGAAGTGGCTTGCCCACGTTCTCACAAACAAACATTAACGGAGGGCTCTGCTTTCTTCACCATGCTGTGTTCCATGCTGCAGTTCCATATCTCTTCCTCAATTTTTGTCTGTTTAGATCACTAGCAATTCCTGGCATAAGACTCCAAGCTCTCAGGACTTCGTTCCCCGATCTAGGCAGAGGGCTTACAGTCCCTGAGGCACAGGTCAAAACACCCCCTCCACTGCCTGCTTACCTGCTCTGCGGAAGGCGGTCATGGCCTCCAGTACGGCAGCCTTGAGATCAAATGCCCTGGCCTGGGCTCCGTGCCACAGCATGGCAAACTCTCCAGAAACGTGGTACACGGCGAGAGGGAGGTGGGGGTGCTGCAGAGAAGCAGATAGGCAGACAGGCTGAAATGGAGGGTGGATGTGGCTCTGGGAGCGTCCCTTCCCCCCTGCTCAGTCTGTGACCATCTGATCCCCGTGCCCTGGGTTACTGCGGCTGGCAGCCTGGCCCACTCTTGAATTGTTGGCCCACTCTTGAACTGTTAGAGCAGGGCTGTCTGAGGCTCCTGCAGGCCCTGGCACACAAGGCCATGGTGGTTCCTGGGAAGGGATGGGGGAGTCCTGCTCAAGGGCAGACTGCTTCCAACTCCGAGATTCCAGAGTCTGTGGAAAACTCTGTCCCATCCCCCTGATCCCCCTTTACCTCGGGCCTGTGCTCACCTTGTCCTTTACCTCCCGCACGATGTCCAGGTAGGGCATTCCCGGCTTCACCATGAGCATGTCGGCTCCTTCCCGTACATCCCGGTCCTAAGGGATGAGGGTATAGTGTGGGCGGTGCCTGGGAGGGGGCTGAGGGTGGCGCTCAAGCCCTTGTCACTCACCACAGCTCGGAGGGCCAGGCCTCGTGCTCCAGGGGGCAGCTGGTAGCAGCGGCGGTCCCCAAAAGCTGGGCTTGACTGAGCTGCATCCCTGCAAAGCAGAGTCATCAGGGTGGGCTCCAGCTTTGGGCCATCGGGCCAGGGATTTAACAGCAGGCCTCTGCCCACCCCTGCTTACCGGAAAGGGCCATAGAAACAGGAAGCAAACTTGGCACTGTAGCTCATCACTGATACCTATGGGGAGATAACAGGGGTCTTGCCTCAGCTGGCCCTTGCCAGGTGTCCCAGGGTAATGTGGCAGGGAGAGAAAGGCCCTAGGCTGGGAGGAGAGTGTCTTTTCTGGTCCTGTTGGAGTGCTGGGCTTGATTTCCCTGTCAGAGACCCAGAGGTTGACACGGTTCCCCAAAGCCTCATTCAGCACTGTCTTCAGCTCTGTGATTCTTTTTTTCTTTCAAGATAGAGTCTTGCTCTGTCACCCAGGATGAACTGCAGTGGCGTGATCTCAGCTCACTGCAACCTCCACCTCCTGGGTTCAAGCGATTCTCCTGCCTCAGCCTCCTGAGTAGCTGGGATTACAGGTGTATGCCACCGTGCCCAGCTAATTTTTGTGTTTTTAGTAGAGATGGCGTTTCACCATGTTGGCCAGGCTGGTCTTGAACTCCTGACCTCAAGTGATCCACCTGCTCTGGCCTCCCAAAGTGCTGGGATTACAGGTGTGAGCCACCGTGCCCAGCAGTTCTGTGATTCTTAGCAGACGTGGGGGCAGGGCTGGTGCAGACTCTCTCCTCCCGGCCCCACGCCACTCCCTGCACTCCCTGTCCTTACCCTGTTGCCAAATCCGTGTGCCAGTAGGGCCTCCTTGATGGATTCCACGCGTCCATCCATCATGTCCGACGGGGCTACCACCTGACATCCTGCAGGTCAGAGGGGGGTCTTCAGAACTCTGGGACCCTCCCAGCCACTCTGCTACCTCCCTGACCCAGAGGTGCCCATCCTTGCTGGTGGTTCACTCACCTGCCTTGGCATATGCCAGTGCCACCTCAGCCAGCCGCTGGCGGCTCTCCTCGGCCCGGAATGCTCCATTTTCACTCAGGAGCCCTGCAGGACAGATGGCTGGGTTTTGGGGAGCACCTTGGACCCTGGCCTGTCCCCACGCTAGTGAGAAGTGGGCAGTGGGAACGTGGGTGGCAGGAGGGCTGGTGTGAGGAAGGGAGCTCACCACAGTGACCATGGGAGGTGTAGGGACACAGGCAGACGTCACAGGCCACCAGGAGGTTGGGGAAGGTCTTCCTCAAAAGACGGATCGCCTCAATAGCTGGGGACTCTTCGGAGTCAGCTGCGGAACCCCGCTCATCCTAGGGGCAGGGGAAGGACAAAGCAGTATGTCTGTTACATGTAGCTTCAGAAGGCAGGACGGCAGCCGTCACAAAGCACAGCCCTGGCGCTCTCCTTCCTTTACTGTCACAGCCCCTGGAAAAGGAAGCTCATGTCCCTTTAACTGTGGTCCCAGGGCCAGCACAATGTGGGAGTGAGGATGCAGTCAGTGTGGACCCTCAGCACACCCTCACCCAACCTCCCTTCCTTTTTCTGGTTTTTTTTTTGTTGAGACATGGTCTTGCTCTTTTGCCCAGTCTGGAGTGCACTGGCGCGATCTTGGCTCACTACAGCCTCAACTTTCTGAGTTCAAGCGATCCTCCCACCTCTCCGCCTCCCAAGTAGCTGGGACTACAGGTGTGCTGCACCACACCCAGCTAACTTTTGTATTTTTTTGTAGAGATGGGGTTTTGCCATGTTGCCCAGGCTGGTCTCAAATTCTGAGCTCAAGTGATCCACCCGCCTTGGCCTCCCAAAGTGCTGGAATTATGGGTGTGAGCACAATCTTCTTTCTTAACCCTTCCTTTGATTCTTCACCTTGGGAACTCTGCTGGGGACACCGAAGATCAGGACACAGCGTAGGCCCTCTTCCACCAAGGGCCTCATCATCTCTTCCAGCCGGTTCACACCATACCTGCGTGGGCATGGGTAGAGGGGCTGAAGGAAGGCAGGTCCCAGGCAAAGGTCCTCCAGACCCCCCACACTTTGCCTCTGTTAGGAGCCAAGCTACATATGGCACCAGGAGGGCTCAAGCCCCCAGGACAGGAAGGGGCAGAGATGCACCCACTAAATAGGAGGGAAGACTGAGGCCCTGAGTAGCAGAGCTCTGCAATTTCAGCCGTGGCAGGTTCCTCTGAGGCCCTCTTATTAAACTCCCATCTGCAGTTCAGCTCCCTTCTGCACAGCCTCTGCTGCGACGCCGCTGGTGATGAGTCATAAAGCTCATGACTTTATAGGGCTGCCTCTTCCACTTCGGAACAGCTCTGGCCCTGAGAAAACCCTTCCCTCTACTGAGCTGATGTCTGCCTGTTCGCATCTTCTACCTCCTGGGTCTGCTTCTGCCTCCCGGCACTTCCACCTGTGGAATCTCTCCCTCCACCACCCTCTTGCTCCCACCTCCACATCTCCTACCTGGCCACTCCTGGGAGGCTGGCGATAGGCTGTACGTCATCAGGAACATCCCTGCAAGAGCGGGGGTGGGATATGGATTGGTGGCTGTGGGAAGGGCCAGTGGTGAGGGGGTGCCTGAGAGGGATGGTTGGGAAGCGGGGAAATATGGGCGTGGAGATGGTGGGAGCAGGGTGGGATCCAGTGTCTGGCTTCCCTGCCTGGCCAAGCCCAGGGCCTGAAATAATAATAGGAACAAGAATAACAGTGACAGCAGTAGCAACTGGACTAAAAGAACAGCAGTTACAGGAAGGAATTAGTGGTTAAGAACTTGGACTCTGAAGTTAGCAGGTCCTTGCTTCCTATCCCAGCCTACTGCTTGGGTGACCGTGGCCAAGTTCTATCATCTCTTTGAGCCTTAGGCATTCACTTGTATCAGGGGTGGTTAATTCATTCACTCAACAAATATTTATTGAGTACTTACTATGTGCCAAGTACTGTTCTAGGCCCTGATGATACAACAGTGAACAAAATAGACAAACATCCCTACCCTCGTGGAGCCTACGTCCTGGAGGATATCTACTGCTTCTTCATACAAATGCGCTCAGAATTGAATGACAAAATATGTGTAGGTGCTTAGAATAGTACCTGGTACACAGTAAGTACTCAGTAAATGTCTGTGTTATTATTGTTGTTATTATTATTTTGAGACGGAGTTTCACTCTTATTGCCCAGGCTGGGGTACAATGTCTTGATCTCCACCTCCTGGGTTCAAGTGATTCTCCTGCCTCAGCCTCCCAAGTAGCTGGGATTATAGGCATGCTCCACCACACATGGCTAATTTTGTATTTTTAGTAGACAGGGTCTTTCCACGTTGGTCAGGCTGGTCTTGAACTCCCAACCTCAGGTGATCCACATGCCCTGGCCTCCCAAAGTGCTGGGATTACAGGTGTGAGCCACCGCACTGGGCCGTTATTATTAACAATCACGATTGCCACCCCTTACAGATACATAGCACTTTACAACCTACAGAGCACCTTCTTAGATTCTGTCTTATTGCAAGAGCTCAGGATGGCAGGCAAGGGTTATTCTTCTAATTTTCCAAATGGGATGACTGAGTTCCTTCAAAGTTTGTTTTGTTCCTAAGATTCCTGTCCTTAATCCAAGTTGGCTGCTCCCAATACCTTGAATTTCAAGCTGACAGCTCACTCTGCCACCCCCAGCAATACTAATGCCTGCTCCAGTCAACACTCCCTCCCCAACCCCAACCAGCAGGGCAGAGGCCTGGCCCATTCTTGGAGACTCACGTGACAAAGATGGGGTAGATGAGGTTGGAGGCATTGAGGGTGGTGGTGGTTGTCTGCCAGGCCCGAAGCAGTGGGTGGAAGTAGCCACTGTGCAGAATGGACTGGGGCTGCATGGCGTGGGCCAGTGGGCACAGGGGCATCAGTTGGTTGGAACCGAGGGCTCCTGGGGTGTTGGCTGTAGGCTCTGTCTGTGGGGGGTGATGGGTGGCACATGAGACATGGTCCCTGTCCTCAGGAGATGGTCACATTTGGAAGACAGCTCTTCCAGATTCCTGCCTCCCCTCTCTCTAGCCCAGTGCTACTCACAGCATGGTTCACCAATCCCTGCTGGCCAACAAGGTAAGTAGAGAAATGAAAGTAAGTCTTTAGAAACTTTCATGGGCCAGGCGCGGTGGTTCACGCCGGTAATCCCAGCACTTTGGGAGGCTGAGGTGGCAGGATTGCTTGAGCCCAGGAGTTTGAGGCCAGCCTGGGCAACGTGGTGAAACCCTGTATCTACAAAAAGTTTAAAAATTTGCCAGTGTGGTGGTGCACACCTGTAGTCCCAGCTACTCAGGAGGCTAAAGCAAAAGGATCGCTTGAGCCCGGGAGCTCAAGGCTGCAGTGAGCTATGACTGCACCACTGCACTCCAGCCTGGGTGAGAGAGGGAGACCTGTCTCTAAAAAGTAATAATTATCTTTTACTTCATTTTATCAAAGAATCAATAGATTGGAAATAAAAAGAAAAAAAAAAGAACGAATCCTTTCCTATGCATAGTTTGAGAAGCACTGATCTAGCCAACATTTAAACTTTGTTTATTCCACAAAAAATGCCCACATTCATGGCAGAACTTTTAGAAAAGTACAGATAAGCAAAAAAAAAAAAAAAAAAAATCCCCTGCAATTCTATCTCTAGAGAAAAGTACTGTAGGCTGGGCATGGTGCTCATGCTCATAATCCCAGAACTTTGGGAGGCTAAGGTGGGCAGATCGCTTGAGGTGAGGAGTTAGCGACCAGCCTGGCCAACATGGTGAAACACCATCTCTACTAAAAATACAAAAGAAAATTAGCTGGGCATGGGAGTGCATGCCTGTAATCCCAGCTACTGGGGAGGCTGAGGCAGAAGAATCGTTTGAACCCAGGAGGTGGAGGTTGCAGTGAGCTGAGATTGTGCCATTACTGCACTCCAACCTGGGCAACGGAGCACGACTTTGTCTCAAAAAAAAAAAAAAAAAAAAAAAACGGCCGGGCATGGTGGCTCACGCCTGTAATCCAAGCACTTTGGAGGCCAAGGCGGGCGGATCACCTGAGGTCGGGAGTTCAAGACCAGCCTGACCAACATGGTGAAACCCCGTATTTAAAAAAAAAAAAAAAAAAAAAAAACAAGGAAAGGAAAAAAAAAAAGAAAAGAGAAAAGTAAAGTACTGTTAACACCTTGCAACATGGACTTCCTGTTAGGTATAATGCACACTAATAGGATAAAATAGTACCATTCATGGCAGACAGACACACACACACACATACTCTATAGAGTGCCACCAAATCTTCTTTTCTAGCCCAAGGTTTCCTGGGCTCCATGAGCACAAGCTATACCTTTTTGCTTTGCTCACCTTGTCCCTTTACCTGAAAGGCTGTGCTCTCCCCACACCCAAATCTACAGGGTTCTCCTTCTCTCTTCCACTGAGGCTTTCATACCCAGATTGCAATCTCTCTTATATAAGTGGTTTGTGGACTTGTCTTATCTCGTCCCAGTAGACAGGGCTTCTGCAGAGCAAGGTCCAGAGTTGCTTCATTTTTGCCTCCCCCACAGTGCTCTGTCACCAAGTGACCCTGGTACACAGTAAATCTTTAATTATGTGAAATACAAAAACAGGCCTTAAATGGCAAATAAGTGGATACAAGACAGAAGGAAGCTGGGGCATTAACATTTGTTTCTTGAGCACCTACTGTGTGCCAGGCCATGCCTGGTACTTTCACAGGTGACTTCTCATCCAGTGGGCACTACAGTCCTGGGAGGCAGGGCTGACTGAGTGCATGAAGTTTGACCAAAAGTGAGCCATGGCTCCAATGGGAGTGAGGAGGTCAGAGAGGCTTAGAAGAAGACAGGGGCCCGGCGTGGTGACTCACGCCTGTAATCCCAGCACTTTGGGAGGCCGAAGTGGGTGGATCACTTGAAGTCAGGAGTTTGAGACCAGCCTGACCAACATGGTAAAACTCCATCTCTACTAAAAATACAAAAAAAAAAAAAAAAAAAAAATAGCTGGGTGTGGTGGCGCATGCCTGTAACCCCAGCTACTTGGGAGGCTGAGGCAGGAGAATCGCTTGAACCTGGGAGGCAGAGGTTGCGGTGGGCTGAGATAGCACCATTGCACTCAAGCCTGGGCAACAAGATTGAAACTCCATCTCACAAAGAAATAGACATTAAAAAAAAAACCAGGCTGGGTGTGGTGGCCCACACCTGTAATCCCAGCACTTAGGGAGGCTGAGATGGTGGATCACCTGAGGTCAGGAGTTTGAGACCTGCCTGACCAACATGGAGAAACTCCATCTCTGCTAAAAATACAAAATTAGCTGGGCGTGGTGGCAGATGTCTGTAATCCCAGCTACTGGGGAGGCTGAGGCAGGAGAATCGTTGGAACCGGGAGGCGGAGGTTGCTGTGAGCCGAGACCACGCCATTGCACTTCAGCCTGGGCAACAAGAGCAAAACTCCGTCTCTCTCACACACATACAAAGAAAAGAAATAAAAATAAAAATACAAAAATTAGCTGGGTGTGGCGGTGTATGCCTGTAATCAGAGTTCCTCTGGAGGCTGAGGCAGGACAATCGCTTGAACCCAGGAGAGCTGGAGGTTGCAGTGAGCCGAGAGTGCACCACTGCACTCCAGCCTGGGCGACAGTGTGAGATTCTGCCTCAAAAAAAAAAAAAAAGCAGGGGGTTGAACTTGGTTTTGCAGATGAGTGAGTTCAGCCTGGCAGAGGGAAGGGGGCCAACATTTCCTTAGGAAGGGAAGAAAGGGGCATAGGTGGGGAAGGAGGATGGCTGTGGGCTGTTGTGAGGAGCTGAGCAGGCAATCGAGGCACTTGTGCATGGAGGGGATGGATGACAGGGGGCCAGGCTGAGGCTGTGGGAAGACTGCTGAGCAGTGGGTGGGAGAGTGGCCTGGTTGACACCTGGCTTTAGGAAGATCAATCCTGCAGGCTGAGCAGAGCAGGGAAAGCAGAGGAGTGCAGAGGCTGTGGAGGCGGGGGGCAGAGAAGGAAGGGGTGTTTTGAGGCAGCCAAGACACAGTGTCTCAGGGCGGATGGTCTAGGCCTGCCTGCCTGACCTGGAGGGCGGCAGAGACGGACAGGGCAGGAAGAGGGCGGTGGGGAGCTCTGTTTTAGACACTTCCTTTTGGAGGTGCCCGGGAGAAATATCCCGCAGCCAAGGAGATATTGGGTGGGGGAAAAGAGCCACAAAAATGGGGGCTGGCAGGCCTGAGTCCCACTGCTCTTTGTATGAATGGGACCTCAAGGCCCAGAGAGGGGCAAGGACTTACCCAAAGCCACACAGCCAGTAAGAGGACTAACTCCCAGGTGAACTGGGAGATCCTTTAGTGGGCTGGAGTCAAGTCAGATATTAAAGCCAGGTCTAATCTCTCTGATTCTGGCTTCCCAGAAAACCATCTTTGTAACAGGCCTCTGGCTTCTGGAATTCAAAGCTGCATTCCCAAGGCCTTGACTCCTCCTCCTGCTTATCAGAAACAGTGGGGAAGGGCTGCCTAGGAGCCTGGCTGCTTTTCTCCCCGTAGTCTCTTAGGCTCCTTTCGCTCCCCCAGCCATCTCAGGGGCCTGTTTTATCCAATCTTCCTCCTTGCCAGGGTGGGGTTATCACAAGTCACACTCGGGCCAGCCCTGCAGCCACACCCCTGGGTGGGCCATCCTCATCACCTGACACAGGGGCAGGCCAGACCTCCCCAGTCATATCTCAGCCCCCAAACAGGCAAAATCATTCAATACATATGAGGTCCTGGCTACCCATCTGGTACTTGATTTTGCTCTCATGTCTGCCAGGAGTTTTTCTGTTTTTTGGGGGATAGAGTTTTGCTCTTGTTGCCCAGGCTAGAGTGCAGTGGCACAGTCTCAGCTCACCACAGCCTCTGCCTCCTGGGTTCAAGCGATTCTCCTGCCTCAGCCTCCTGAGTAGCTGGATTACAGGCATGTGCCACCGCGCCCAGCTAATTTTTTGTGTGTTTTTAGTAGAGACAGGGTTTTTCCATGTTGGCCAGGCTGGTCTCAAACTCCTGACTTCAAGTGATCAGCCCGCCTCAGCCTCCCAAAGTGCTGGGATTACCGGCGTGAGCCACCGCACCTGGCTGAGAGAATATTTTTGAATATTGAGAGAATTACCAAAATGTAACCCAGCTGCCCAAGACCACATAGCTACTTAGTGACTGAGCTAGAATTTAAATTTGTTCTAGAGTCCAAATGCTGGGTTTAATATGCTGCATTCCATAATACTGATAAACACCTGATTCAGTAGGCTTCTCTCTGCCCATACGGTTTCTGCTTTGGGTGCTGGAGAGACAGAAGAAACAAAAGAAAAACATACTGAGTGTATTCATTCTGGGCTGGGCACAGCACTAGGTACTTTATAGCAGCATTTCATTTCATTGCAAGAATTGTCCTAACTTTTAGTGATAAAGAAACAGAGGCTCTGAGCAGTTCAGTGACTTGCTTAATGCCATTAGAGTCTAGTCAGTTCAGTGCCAGAGTTGCCAAGTTGAAGACAGGTCTAATCTCTCTGATTCACTTCCCACAAAACAGCCTCCGTTGTTTGCTGGCTTCTGGAATCCAAAGCTGCATTCCACTGGCCTCAACTCCCCATCGCCTTTAGGAGGCTGAGGTAACAACTGCCTCCTGCTTAGCAGAAACGCTGGGGCAGGCTGCCTATGAGCCCGGGACCGGGGCAGGGTTAAAGGGAGCAGTCTCACTACAGCAGTTCCACTTGGATCTGTTTTTGAATTTTAAGATTCAGAGAGAGATTTGATTTGAGAAATGGGTGTTGGTGCTGAAAATATTAAAAACTTGAAAATTGCCAATCCTGTTCGATCCCTTACATTTTAATGTGGAAAATGGGGTATAGAGAGGCGACAGGACTGGTTTGAAATCACACAGTGAGTGACATACAGAGCTAGAAACTGACCCTGGCAGCTCCTGGCTTCTAGCTCAGTGCCCTGATACCTATGCCATAGAATCATTCCATTGTAGGAGGTGCTTAATAAGTGTCTGTGGAGTGGGAAAACACCCCCTGAATCGCATATCTGGCAGAGCCAAATCCAGGATGGGTTTTGCTTTGCAAAAAGGCCTTAGAGTTTGGGAGATTTTCACAGACTGGGAGGGTACTTCTCCCAAATCAAGGGAGCTTGCAAACCACAACTTAAATCCCTGTGACACCACCATACTGAAGACAGGCGCAGGCTACCAGGAGGTCTGGCACCTCTCCCACCCACATTGAACAGGTTAGCTTTGCTGGGACGCAGAGTATAGGGCAGAGCAGAAAGAACCATGTTTCAGGGTCAGAGAGCCCCAGGTTTGGTCTATGCTTTGCTGTGTAATTTTGGGCAAAGTCATTGACCTTTCAGTGTTCATTTCATAATCTACAAAACAGGCATGATTTCTCTAACTTGCAAGGGTGTGGGGAAGATTAGAGATAGGGATGAGGCAGGTGTCTGGCACCAAAGAGCTGCACAGTAAACACGTAGCTAATTTTATTACTATTAGGAGCAGGGTTGGGCTAGAATGAGGTGTCCTGGCACAGCTCTCTGCCTTCTGCACCTCACCCAGACGGGAATATACGATCAAACCCTTGTGGGGGACAGGGTTTTCCAAGATTTCTGAAGTGGAGTCCCTGCCTTCCAGCAGGTTATGTGGTGGAGGGAAAAGAAAATCACCATCCGGCTGCCAGATTAGAGGGGTGGACCAGGTGCTGTGAGAGGGACTGTGTCTCTGGAAGTCAAAGATGGTTTCATAGAAGAGGGGACAGTGAAGGATAAGAAGTGTTTCAGATTTAATGTGAAAGTATCTCCTCCCGTGGAAGGCAACATCCCCAAACTGGGATAACTGAAGTTGGGCCCTGAGTGCTGCCACCAGGAGGGGCTGAGAAAGAGCTTCATGCCCCACTCCTGTCCCATGTTGTACTGTGTTGAAGATTCCAGAGACTGTGGTCTTGGCACAAAGGGTTAGGACCTGCTGCCAGCCCTGGCAGGCTCTGCCACTGGCCAGGAAGGAGGCAGTCAGGAGAGCCAGCTAGGTAGAAGGTGGCCAGAATTGAGAAATCCAAAGCCCCACAAAGGCCCAGGAGAGCGGCTGTCAGTTCTGAAAAGGGTCGGAGTGTTCATACAGCCAACCCACATTTCTTGAATATCTACTCTGGGCCTGCCAAAGTGCTAGACACATGGATTAAAGAGAAGAATGAGACCCCAGCCTTGTCCTGGGGCTTTGAAGAGCCTGATTTCTTCTGGGGTTAGCCATTTGGACGTAGAAAGAGAAGCTGCCATCGCAGAATTCTGTATCTTGGCTAAGAGGCTTCTTAAAGTTTGCGGGTTGTATCACTGAAACAAGAGTGAAACTGGGCTCAGAGAAGGGAAGACACAGGCCCAGGGTCACGCAGTGGGTCAGCGGCAGATCTGGGGCAAGGTATCCAGCAGCCCAGTCCTCAGTGCCCACTATGACACCTCCATACTTTAAGGACAGATATCAAATCTGTTTCTTTGCAGAAGCAGGTTGGGCTTGTGCAAAGCTCTGGTGAACTGTGACTCTGGACCTGGCTGCTGTTGGTAGCAGGATGGTTAAATGTGTGGGCTCTGGAGTCTGATAGATGTGGGTACAAATCCTAGTTCTATAGCTTGCTAGTTGTGTGACCTTAGTTTCTTCATTTAGTAAATGAGGACTTGAACCGATCTCAATTGGGTGTTGTAAGAAATGAATGGACCCGTGTTGTATGAAAGGAGTGAAGGTTAGAATGAATGGGCCAAGGCACGCAAGGCTTAGTACAAAGCGCTGTTATTGTTTTCACCTCCCTACCCCCCTAACCACCACCCGCACCTTGGGCTCTGTATCGATAGTCTGCCCCGGCGGTATCTGAGAGAGTGAACTCCAGAGAAGAGGTGCGGAGCCCCGAACCCGGGCCGCCAACCCCAGCTGGAGCGGGACAGTCTAGCCCAAACAAACGCTTCACGGGAATCCGTGCACGGCTGCACCGCCAGGGCATCAAGCACACTGCACAAACTGGGGACGCGGGACTCTTGGTGCCATAGTCCCCGCCTCGCCTTGGAGCCGCCTTCCAAGCCCGCTATCTCCCCGCGTCCAGCCCCAGCTCACCTGCCTCCCTAAGGGCTCCGGGAAGCTGCTCCCACCAACGCTGTCTCCAGCTCTGGTCTTCCGGGGCCCATGTCGGGGCGGGGGAGCTCACCCGGAAGCAGCTCCCCCACGGCCCGCCCCCTCCACCGTGCAGGCCACGCCCCCCGAAGTCCCGCTTCAGGGGGGGCGCCTTCGCTCCAGCCGCGGCCCCGCCCACACTCGCCGAAGTCTGACCAATTGGGTGAGCCGAGGGCCTGGCGGGCTCGCCCCTCCCCCGCTCCAGGGGACCGCGCTTGTGCCGGGAACCTCATCGGGGAGCCTACGAGGGGGCGCAGGAACAGCGTGGGAGGGTCCTTGGACGTGAGCCGGCCTCGGAGGCGGTTGTAACCGGAGGTTCGTTTCACAGCACTCCTCTTCCCAGCCTAGGGCAAACTTGGCGCTGGTTAATGGTTTGGTGAAAGAACAATTGGATGTCAAAGCCATTAGAACCGCACCATTATGCCTAACACAATATTAGCTAAGTCCATTTTTGCGGACTAAGCGTTTTACAGTTGTTGAGTTCAGCGCCCTGACTAATAAGTTTTCAGAGAAAATTTTTTCCAGCGTAATTATCTGGGAAGACAGTGCTGTATGTATGAGCTGAGAGATGTGACGTGAAAGACATGGGCATTTAGGAAAACTCCAAGTCTGTTAGGGGCATCAGACCTATGATGGGTACAATGAAAGATCCGACCAAAGGTCTGTAGGGGAGTTGGAGCAGAGTATGTGCCGAGGCAGGAGGGATCTGGTGAGGCTTATGGGGCCTGGATAAACTAATAGAATCGGATGGATAAACTAGCGATCAGGGATCTTCGCCCTACTGAAGTGGTTTATTGAAAAATAGACTTTGAAATGTAGAGGACACTAGTGGGTTACATTACACTTTATTCTCAGATTTTATTTCTTGGCCAAGTGCGGTGGCTCATGCCTGTAATCCCAGCACTTTGGGAAGCAGAGGTGGGCAGATCTCTTCAGGTCAGGAGTTGGAGACCAGCCTGACCAACATGGTGAAACTTTGTTTTTACTGAAAATATAAAAAATTAGCCGGGCGTGATGGTGGGCTCCTGTAATCCCAACTACTCGGGATGCAGAGGCAGGAGAATCCTTTGAACCTGGGAGCAGAGGTTGTAATGGGCTGAGATCATGCCACCACACTCCAGCCTGGGTGACAGAACAAGACTCTATCTTAAAAACAAAACAAATAAAAAAAGATCTTTAAATATTTATTTTTGTGTTTATTTTCCAAAAGCATTGTTTTTATTTACATAGAGTCCTAACCACTTTGGCAGTAGGAGGAGTGGGAGAGGCTCCTCTTTCAATCCAGGGACCTCCATAATGTTGGTTTGTTGTTACCAAACACACAGGTTTAAGTGGCATCATGGATCTGGTAAACTAACGACAGTTTAGTCTCTTTCTGCTAGAGCAACAAGGTGAGCGTCAGTCTCTGCTTCTGTAAGAATCCTGAATTTAGGATTTTCAACTGTCACTACTCGACTTCTACTTCTGAAGGTTTGAAAACAGTAGACAGGCATGTGATTGCAGTTTCCACTGTCTGTTCAAATGTACAATCAAATTTCTTCTTCACTTTTTTTCAAGGAAGCTGGTTGACTCAGTTGTTTTAACTCCCGCTGCAGTGGCTTTAAACCCACAGTAGTAATCTGCAGGATCACACTTATATGCCTGACAGCCTTGCTCTTCATGTATACCAATTAAAATCATACAACAACCAAGAGGCCTCATTTCAGCATTCTGTGTGTTGGCCTGAGAAATATCTGCAATTCATTTACACAGCGTGTCCACAGGAATCTCACAGCCATTCTTGCATTTACAGTTAGCTGCCTCATAGCGTGCCTTCTGTGCCTGGATTTGTTGTCAGCTGTCATTCCGGTCATCACACAACTAGTGTTTTCAGTTATCTTGAATAAGTGAGTCACTGTGCTGGAATCCAATCATTTGTCAGGTACTTTATTCTGCATGACAATTACTGCACAGCCTTTCCTTCTGACAGCTACTGATGTCTTACTACTGTAAGACAGCTACTGGTTAATAGCCTTAAAAGCCTATTCTACTTGGTAGAGCCCACCCTCGGGTGAAAAAATGGTAATGTGGCAGTCAAAACTGGCGCTGGAACCAAGGGACATGTTGGTAGAACCACTACTTCAAACCCACAATCCCTGGGCCCCAGAGCTCCTGCACCAGCATACAAGTCCCTCCTGAAAGTTCTAGCAAAAGATTTTATTTCTCAAAATCTGTACCTGAAACCTGTCGTATACTTTATATTTTAAATTTAAGGGGCATAGCAGCGTAAGGCTAGGGAAATAAGACACTGCTTAGTTTCCAGCTAGGAGAGTTCTGATCTGTGTTCAACAAGGAAGGGTGTAGAAAAGAACTAATGTTGCTTTGTGTTAGAGAGTCAGGGACAGTACCATGCATTTTACATTCATTTATCTAATCTTGACAGTAACAATGTTACTATTCTCACTTTACGGATTAGAAAAACAATTGCCAGCTAGATTAAGTAATTTGCCCCTTGTTACATTGGGCTCTCTCGGCAATGCCTGCTAATAACCACGCTCCATAGGGGCAATTATTATTTATTTTTTTCCTAGATTCCCTGGCCAATATTTCTTTCCTGATACCTGTTCCCTCCCAGAGGTTACTGACAACTAAAAATAATTAGGACCATCTAAGAGCCCAAATAGAATGGGAAATTTTCAAATGTTGCTGTTTGACGTAGCCTATTTCCTCCTTGTCTTCTGTTGTTCTTGACTGAAAGACCCGTTCCCACTCTTCCCAGGCCTCCACCTTTTCAAACATTTTTCCGTTAATCTTTCAGTATTGTGAATGCAATAATATGAATAAATCTTAAACATATTGTTGAGTAAAAGAAGTGAGACACAAAAGAGTATATAATATGATTTCATTTATATAAACTACACAAGCAAAATTAAGCTGTGCTGTTAGGACTCAGAATAGTGATTTTTACTGGGGAGGTGGGGAGGATTGAAAGGGAGAGCAGGCTGGGGATGGTGGCTCATGCCTGTAATCCCAGAACTTTGGGAGGCCAAGGCAGGTGGATCGCTTGAGCCCAGGAGTTCAAGACCAGCTTTGGCAACATGACAAACTGTCTCTACGAAAAGTACAAAAATTAGCTGAGTGTGGTGGTGTGTACCTGTAGTCCCAGCTACTTGGGAGGCTAAGGTGGGAGGATTGCTTGAGCCTGGGAGGTCAAGGCTGCAGTGAGCTGTGATCATGCCACTGCATTCCAGCCTGGGTGACAGAGTAAGACCTTGTCTCAGAAAAAAAAAAGGTGGCAAGGGGAGACTAAAGAGGTTTCTTTGGGTGCGGTTAATGTTTATTGGTCTGGATTTGGGTTACATGGCTGTGTTTAATTTGTGAAAATTAAGCTCCACACTTATTTGTATCTTTTAGTATGTATATTTCAATAAAAATTTAAAACAAAACCAAACTATTGTGAGTGCTTCCCAGGTAGGTATATGACATTGTGCTAAATGTTGTGAAAAGCATAAAAAGGAACAAGAAAGAAAGCAGACTGGTGATTGCCAGGGCCTGAGGAAAATGTTTTGAAACTAGACAGAGGTAGTGGTTGCAAATGTTCTAAATGCCACTGAATTGCTCGTTTAAAAATGGTTACTTCGTTTTTTTTTTTTTTTTTTGAGACGGAGTTTTGCTCTTGTTGCCTAGGCTGGAGTGCAATGGCGAGATCTCGGCGGCTCAGTGCAACCTCTGCCTCCTGGATTCAAGCGATTCTCCTGCCTCAGCCTCCCGAGTAGCTGGGACTACAGGTGCATGACACCATGCCTGGCTAATTTTGTATTTTTAGTAGAGATGGGGATTCTCTGTGTTGGTCAGGCTGGTCTTGAATTCGTGACCTCAGGTGATCTGTCTGCCTCGGCTATTACTGGTGTGAGCCACCACACTCAGCCAAAAACGGTTAATTATATGTTCTTTGAATTTCATCTCAGTCTTAAAAAGTGAGTTCACTAGATGCAATGTGGTATTGTAGGTTGGCCCCTGTGATCGAAAAGGGACATAAGTAGAGAAACTGTTGAAGTATAAAAAGCTTATTTAAAAAAAAAATAGGAGCAAGGCCAAACATCATTGGAACAGGATCCCAGTTTTCATAAATTATTGATAAGATCTTGAGCAAGTCAGTTCTCTCTGAAGAATCTCAATTTCCTATCAGCAAAAATAGGAGGTAAGGCTGCAAAAGTAGCTTTGAATGGGTTGGGACGAGAACCCTCCCCTCTCCCAAATCCAGATCACAATCTCTGGGCATGAAGGGCCATGGTTAAAAAGTGAAACATTGTCCAGAGTGGTGGCTCAGGCCTGTAACCCAGCACTTTGGCAGACTGAGGGAGGTGGATCATGAGGTCAGGAGATCGAGATCATTCTGGCCAACATGGTAAAATCCCATCTCTACTAAAAATACAAAAATTAGCCGGGCGTGGTAGTGCACACCTGTAATCCCAGCTACTCAGGAGGCTGAGGCAGAAGAATCACTTGAACCGAGAGGCAGAGGTTGCAGCGAGCTGAGATCACACCACTGCACTGCAGCCTGGGTGACAAAGAGAGACTCTGCCTCAAAAAAAAAAAAAAAAAAAAAAAAGTGAAACATGATCTTAGCCTAGCAAGGAATTTGAAAAGTCCAGATGCCACTCTAGTAATGATAGAGGCGTGGTGGAGAAAAACTGGTGGATGACGTCAAAGATTTTTCCCAGTTGTTAAATTCTGTAGTTTTAAAGTCATAGTCCCTATTCTCAGGAAACAGTTTTTCTTAGGTAGTCCAAGTTTGGTGATGAATGGGGCAGAATTAACTAAAGCCGTTTTGAAGGAGAGTTCTTTTGGGGATTGTTAAGTAGAGCACACAGCCTTGTTAGAGAGTGGCAGGTTAAAATAGGTAGCAGGGTAAGCCCTTCTCATGCAGGCTTTGAATAATAGGTTTAAGTACAGATTTGAGTTAATAGGAAACAGGAGAGTCTGTAACCCAGCAATGCTCCAGGAAGATCCACATGCCAAGTAATCCACAGTGAAAGCTAGGGGAAGCGGAGATGAGGCAGGGGACTGAGCTTAAGGAAGCCACAGGAGCTGAGTAGTGCTCATGGGAATTAAGAAAGGATGTTTCTACTGTGAAGGAAAAAGCTATTAGATCTAATGAGTACTGAGGTTGTATCTTTGTGAAATGTTATTTATAAATTTATGATTTGAAAAAGTTATGTAGATTTGGCTGGGCACAGTGGCTCATGCCTATAACCCCAGCACTTTGGGAGTCTGAGGTGGGCAGATCACTTGAGGTCAGGAGTTCTCGACCAGCCTGGCCAACATGGTGAAATCTGTCTCTACTAAAAATAGAAAAATCAGCCAGGTGTTGTGGCGCAGGGCTGTAATCGTAGCTACTTGGGAGGCTGAGGCAGAATAGATAGAGATTGCAGTGAGCAGAGATTGCACCACTGCCCTCTAGCCTGGTTGACAGAGCAAAACTCTGTCTCAAAAAACAGAAGAATCTATATAAATTAGATAGGTAGTATAGCACTGTGGTTAAGAGATAATAGAGGTAACAGCAGTGCTACTTCATAGGGTTTAAGAGTTAATACTTGAGGCTGGGTGTGGTGGCTCCCGCTTATAATTCCAGTATTTTGGGAGGCTGAGGCAGGGGAATTGCTTGAGCCCAGGAATTCGAGATCAGCCTGGCCAACATAGCTAGACCCTGTCTCAAATTAAAAAAAAAAAATTAAAAAAGGTTAATACTTGACAGCATTTAGTATAGTGCAACACAGTAGGGGCTTAACAAAAGTTGCTGAGAATCTAGTATGCACAGGTACCCCGCAGATCCATCAAAAGCTCTTGCAGCAGGTGTGGTGGCTCATGCACTTTGGGAGGCCGAGGCTGGTGGATCACCTGAGGTCAGCAGTTCGAGACCAGCCTAGCCAACGTGGTGAAACTGTCTCTACTAAAAATATAAAAATTAGCTGGGTGTGGTGACACACACCTGTAATCTGAGCTACTCGGGAAGTTGAGGTAGGAGAATTGCTTGAACCTGGGAGGTGGAGGTTGCAGTGAGCCAAGATCATACCACTGCACTCCAGCCCTGGCGACAGATTGACTCTTGTCTCAAAACAAACAAAAAAACCCAAAAAACAAAAAAATGCTTTTGCAGTTCAGAGCCCTTGCCTGTGAATGAGCAGCACCTGCTGGTCATCCAAGGCGATGCAGGATCTCATGTTTACAAAGGTCTGGCCAAGTCCACACCTCAAAAACCGTATGGAGAGTAGCATCAGGGGTTTTCTCCAAAAACAGACTGAACAAGCAGGATGAAACAGGAGGCATTTTTTTTTTTTTTTAACAAGTGTTCTTTATTTGTACAAAGCATTACAATCTTCTCAGCATTCTTCACTCACAAACTTTTCACTGTACTTATTTAGCAAGTTAACAGTGTCAAAATACACGTCACTACCTGTCAAATCCCAAGCGCTCAACTTAGAGACGAACAAAAAGTGCTTGGAGCACTGACTGGAAACAGAAAAAGGCTAAGAAAGGCCAACAGAGAGATTCTGGAAGCAGTTAAAGAGGACGGTTTGGGGAGAGTTAGATTCCTGAGCACCATCAGATTTCCCTCAAGGTTCAGAGGAGCTTCACAAAGTAATTTTTAAAAGACATGAGACAAAACTAGCCGGGCTTGGTGGCACACATCTGTAGTCCCAGATAGGAGGCTCAGGGGGATGGATCACTTGAGCCCAGGAATTCAAGGATGCAGTGAGCTATGATCATGCCCCTGCACTCCAGCCTGGGCCACAGAGTGAGACCCCATCTCTTAAACAAAACAAAAAAACCATGAGATTAGAACTAAGGAATCAAGAGATCAGAGGAACTCACACTTTGGAGTATTAAGCAGGTAATCAAAGCTCCTAGACTGACAGAAGTGAGAAAAGGAGGGAGAGGAGAAAGTGGGATGGGGAGCAGAGGAGAGGCAGAAGACAGAAGGGAAACAAGAGGCACAGAGGGAGAAAGCTGTGACGAGAGGAAATAGTTTGGAACTCATCATGAATCGAAGAATGAAAAGCCATAGTCACAAGTCTGGGAGATGGACTACAAGAAGAGGAAGCCTGGGGTTTTACACCTTCCAGGAGGTAAAGACAAATCCTAAAGCTGTACAGTAGCCTATAGAAGGTACATCTAACACTACGCCATCTGTTTTTGTAAAAGTAAGACACTGGCACCCTGGCTTGACTAATACCATTCTACACTGCAAATTTAAGAATATTTGTGACCAGATTACCACCACCCAGCAGGTCAAACAGGTACAGGCAATACAGAAAGGTTTTGAGTCAAGTCGGTCTATGAAAAACAAACTTCAGTTAATGCTTCAGTCAAGTGAAGAGACAGAACAGATTTTGTTATTCTTCCACAGCATTCTAATAGTTTCCTAAACCTTACAAATTCTGACCTGTCTTAGTAAGCTATTATTGTCAAAGACTGCAATCAAACATAGGCTGACCATAAGCAAAGTCCCAGTTTTTCCTGAGCCTTGGCTGCCTGTGTGATCTGAAACACAGCAGGCAGCATGGAAGTTATTATTACTTCTGTGGGGCAATGAGGAAGACTGTGGATCAAAAACCATCTAACCATGCACACAAGTAACCAAAAGTGATCAAACTGACTCATTTAGCTGTTCAGAATCCCTCTTGTCAAAAAGTCATAACCTTCAGATTGATAAAGCAAAACAGAGTTCTGCTACTCAGATGCTCTGAGTTTGGGAAGTGCTGGTTTTGATGGTATTTCTAGCCAGTTTTTATTCTGATCTTTTCAGGCACTTCTGCCTGAGACTGCTCTGCCCCACATGGAAAAGCTTCATAGAAACATGTAGCACATCACATCTCAAGTGGTACCTTCCAAGGTGTCACAGTCTTCCACCCTATTCAGTTGTCTACTTCTTCCTCTTCATTCTGTTCTTCTTCTTCCAGCCTTTCTTCGTCTTCGTCATTGTCCTCATCCCGGCTCTTGTCTTGCTCTTCAGAGTCTGTTTTTTTGTCTTTGTCTTTCTTCTTTTGCTCTGAGGCCTCTTTCTTGCCTTTCTGCTCCCGCCTATATGCTGTAAGGAGGAAAGAAGGGGTTAGGAGACAGAGCTGAAAGTAAGTTCAACAGACTGCAGCAGCTAACTGCTTTGTACAATTGGAAAAACGGAGGCAAATGGGCGCAGTGGCTCATGCCTGTAATCTCAGCACTTTGGGAGGCTAAGGTGGGTGGATCACCTGAGGTCAAGGGTTCAAGACCAGCCTGGCCAACATGGTGAAACCCTGTCTCCACAAAATTACAAAAATTAGCCAGGCATGGTGGTATGTACCTGCAGTCCCAGCTACTTGGGAGGCTGAGGTAAGAGAATTGCTTGAACTCAGAAGGAGACGACTGGAGTGAGCCGAGATCCCACCACTGCACTCCAGCTTGGGTGATAGGGCAAGACTGTGGTGCCCACTGAACTGGGTTGAGTCCTATCAAGTGCTGGCTTACTAGACTTTAAGGGACCCACGCTCAGAAAGGCTCAGGGCAGGATGAAGAGGTCACACAGAAGGACTACCTTCTGTGTGGTTTAAAAGACAAGAGGCTTGTTACCTTCTAGAGCTTCTTTTAATGGGGTAACGAACCGCTGGAACTCCATCTCTTCCATGGCTGACAGCACATCACTGGCATTCAGCGTCTTGCGCTTTCCTTTCATTGCAAAGTTGTTGGCACTGGGAGAAGAGAAAGGCTGTCAGACTGCCTCTTGCGAGTACGGGGTGGGTGGGACAAGGAGCACCCAGAGGTGGGATGAGAAAGCCTGCCTCTCACATACATGGATTTTGGTGTGACAAGGTTAAGTCCTTCCCTTCTCCGTACAAAAAAGCTAAAGCAAAGTCATTCTGTTGTTTGTTTGCTCAGAACTTGTACGAATTAGCAGAGGACTGTGAACCACTCCCCACCGAAGGAGGACCCAATCGTTGGGGTTTGTGGGCTCCCAGCCAAGAACTCCCAGCCAGGTATCCCCGCACCTCCCTTATGCCTCTGCCCCGCTCACCAGGATGTAGCGTACAGCACGAAGACGCTGGCGGCGCGAGAGATGGCGCTCCGGGCCTCCTTAGAGATATTGACACCGTCCGGGAGCTGCGAGGAGACCGGGGGTAAGCAAAGCTGCCGGTCCAGGACCTGCTTCCCTCCTGCCTACTCGTCCGCCCCCACCGAGCTGCTCACCGCCTCCTTGATGATCCTGGTGATGACGGCGTTGGGCAGGTTTAGGTCCTCTGGCCTTTCCGCCATTGCCGCCGCTGGGGCTGAGCCTGCCCCTCTCCTCCGCTTCAGGCAGCTACTGCGTCCGGACTTCCCGCGTCGCTACGGTCTGACCCACCCGGGCTTCCGTCCCGCCCCACGTGTCCCACAGTGTCCCACAGTGCCCCGCGCGCCGTAGCCTCCCTCCTTTCTCAGCCCCGCCTCCACCTCAAATGTCGGCGCATCCAGACTTTGAAGCCTCAGTGGTTTTGGCCTGTCGAGGCTTCATCCAACACCAGCGCACCCCGCACATCCATCCCCAGGTTAGTTTCTCTGCTGCTTGCCTTCGCCGCGTCGGGAACTTTCGCACCAACTTAATATGGCCCAATGGAGCTTCCGTCCGTTTCCCATGGTGCTCTGCGCCGCTGCTTGGCGACGGCGCGGGCGGGGCGTAGCGCGTGGGAGACGAAGGCGTGGCTGACTCGGCTGGGCGGGTCCCCTTAGACCCGGAGGTAGGCTCTGGCCGGCCCGCTCCGTTAACCTCCTCTCTACGCCGCAAGGGGCCGCGTTTTCCCACTTGGTTTCGCAACCCTAAGCGGTTTCGAATCTGCTTTATTCTCGCAAATCACCTTAGCCCCGCGTGGTCACATTCTCCCAATTTTTTTTTTTTTTGTAAAAAGAAAGAGAGAAAGAGGAAGAGATTTTAGAAAAAGAGAGAAAAGGAGAAAGAAACAGCAAAAGAAAGAAAAAAGAATGCAAGAGAAAGAAAGAGATTTTAGAAAAAGAGAGAAAAGGAGAAAGAAAGAAACAGCAAAAGAAAGAAAAAAGAATGCAAGAGAAAGAAAGAGATTTTAGAAAAAGAGAGAAAAGGAGAAAGAAAGAAACAGCAAAAGAAAGAAAAGAATGAGAGAAAGAGGAAGAGATTTTAGAAAAAGAGAGAAAAGGAGAAAGAAACAGCAAAATAAAGAAAAAAAGAATGAAAGAGGAA